>JASVER010000009.1:14100958-14172409 GCA_030449065.1 Oceanodroma leucorhoa
CTTTCCTTTCCTTTCCTTTCCTTTCCTTTCCTTTCCTTTCCTTTCCTTTCCTTTCCTTTCCTTTCCTTTCCTTTCTTTTCCTTTCTTTTCCTTTCTTTTCCTTTCCATACCATTCCTTTCCTTTTTTTCTTTTAATCAAATGATGTGGGAGACTCACTTGTGGTTGCAACCTGTCCAGTGTTGAAAAAACAGGCTGAAAAAAAACATTTCATAATGAACACACAACTGGAAAAAAAAAAAATCATGTTTCTGCAGGTTCACAAAAAACAAGGCATCATTCACCCCCAACTCAATGGCTTTGGAGCAAATAAACAAGCAAATAAAATGAATGCATTTCTGGTTTGTTGTTGGGGGGAAAAGTTCATTACTGGGATCACACTGGGGGGAAAATASAACTTGCCTATGAAAATGATGAATTCAAGCCTGGGGCAAATGCATGACAATTCTTCATTTACCTGAGAAAGAGAAATAGATCTGAGAGATACTGCACCCAAGGAAAATCCCAGTTCATMTGTATTTCCATAATTTCTTTACCATAAAACAAATATATTTAATTAAAATATTGGACTGAACCTGACTGTTTTTATAGGCAGCCTCCTGTCACTGATCAAAACCACTTTCTCCTCTTTGAATATTTTGTCTTATAAAAAATTAACCAGTGCAGGTTTTTTCCCTCTGTTTCGCCTGAAGCAAAACAGTATGTTTACCTGCCAAAGGCAACCATTTTTGAATTTGCTTTCTTACGAAAAGGAGTCACCACCGTTCAAAGCAATCAACGTGAGCTCTTTTTTCCTTGAAATGTTTTTCTCAGCAGCACAAACCCACTTGACATCTGGAAAACTCCTCCTGTTCTGTTCACTAGCTGATCACCATAAGACACGTTACAAATAAAAAAGTAGATTGAAAGAAAGATGGATGTGAGTGTGTGTATGAGTGCATGCATGAGCAAAAGAGAATTGAGGGAAAACACAGTAAATAACGAGGGCCAAAACCTTATCAACCCATTATAGTACRTGATTTTTGATAGCATTTGTCAGCAAAACAGTTATGAATGCGGATGCCAAAATCTRCCTATCCATGTATTCTGGTGGTACTCATGGATGATCCAAGGTAATTCCCACACTGCCAGATTTAGATATGTGGTTGGGGTAAAAAGAGAGCAATTGAGCATATGCAAGTGCWTAGGTCCACCAAAGCTCATCTGATGCCTCTGAAGAGACACTGTTATCCTCAGATGATGTGTAATCTGTACATCTGACCCTCTCTATCACCCACTAGCCACAGTGCAGGATTCCTAACATGGTAGAGATTTCCCCACTGGAAGGACATGGTACCCAGTGCATGTGGGAATGATCTACATTTCCCTCCAATGCCAGTGCTCAGCAGCGCTGGCAAATGCCACATACAGCTCTTTCCTAGAGTACACTCTTTCCTCTTTCCTTGCGTGAAATTCCCAGAGATGAAGGAGGTGCCTCAATGCCCTATAACACAAAAGGGGAGTATGAAGTGTATGAGAGAGTATTCATAATAACCAGGGCYGTGAGCAGAGGGATGCCTTAGTAAATCAGCAAGAATTACCTTTCTCAAGCCAATGACTAGTTTGGGGTGTTCAGGTCCAAGACTTGACTGGTTTCCATTTCTCTTATTTTTTTCCATTTCCTATGTCTTAATATCATATTGAASAATTTGAGTTGTGCTGGATATTTAAGCACACTGCAGGAACACAGGGACCTGATTTTTTTTCTGAATTTTGGTAAAAGGCATAGTAGAYCAGTTGTGAACAGTCAAATGGTCTTTACTGAAATAATTAGAGATTTTTTTGAGGTCCTGCTGGATGACTAGGTTCTGCAACGAGATCTAGTAACCCACCTAATGCCTTTGGGGAGAATGCAAGCACCTGGATATGATGAATTGTTCAAACCTAAAACTTGCCAGAGTTAAAAGTAAAAGAGTAATTCATCCAATCAACAGGTATAGCTGCAGTAAAAYCCCTTTTAGGATTAATGACATACCAGGATCAGCGCAGATGTGGGAAGTAAGGACCATAAGAAATCTGGGAAGCAAACAGTCAGCATAGACTGTCTGAGTAACTCACAACACAGTGGTGATTTGAGCTGACAAAATGTTATTGGAGGGATCACTCTCTTCAACACTGTTTGCTTTGGGAAGTCAGGGAGAGATTTATTATGGCTGAAAGCCTTTACAGCTGTCAGATATAAGTGCTAGTTAAAAGGAGAGAATATAGTAGTTTGAACTAACAATGGGAGCTTGGGTCTGAATCCATGCAAAAGCACAAGGTTTTATCTGACTAAGAGTATCATCAAAATCTTGCTTGGAAATGCATTACTTTTAGATCACCTTACATACTGCCAAGGTGTGTTTATTTTTCATATATTGTGCCTTTATTAGAATACATATTAGTGATAAAGAAGTAATATTACCATCAGACTGAAAGCTCCTAACGAGATCCCCAAGCTCTGCCTTTCTCACAGCTTTGCTGTTAGACATGGGTTTCTTCACYGCTGACTTTAATAAGTTTAGCGTTGAAACGGTAAAACACTGTACAGGGCTATTACCYGAAACATCATTAAAATGCAGCTACTTCTGTACAACACTGATGATGAAATTTTTGAGCCAGGCCAAAGGAGCAAATATTTTGGGATAAACATAGCATATACAAAAGTTCAGAGCTTGCCTTTATATAAACTCAGCAGCAAAATATATAGCTTTTTATGTGCTTTGGAAAAAGCATGAGTCCACATGTAAATGGACTCTGAAATATGAAGCTGTATTTTAAAGTGAGGTGGATGACTGATGGGAGGAATCTCAGTTTATATTTTAATGGTACTTGGGCTCTGAATATGCTTAAAGACCTTGTCATCAGCCCTTCTCAGAATATATTCAAGTTTCTCAGGAATACGATCTCTTGTGTTACTCATTCTCCCTTACTCAGATGAGTTAATCCAACAGTTTTGTCAGTCTGACTACCTGAATGTAATGACCAGCTCTCTCTTCAGGCAAACCTGGGTACAGATACATTATATGCACATATATATACATTTCATAATAATGAGAGGGTGGGATACAGAAAGACTCCAGAGGAAGACCCAGAGAATCTAATTTAGGGATAAAGTTATAATTACAGCATCATATAATTATTTAGGTTGAAAAGGGCTTCTGGAGGTTTGGACCAATCCTCCTGTCAAAGAAGGGCCARATTAGATGGCATTAGTTTGTTGCATCCCAAAATAACAACAATAATGCATCCAGATGATATAAATATTGGAGAAAGGCRTATTTTGTCTTTTTTTCAATGACTTTTCATTATCTGGGCTACTGTGTCCACTTCTCCCACAACTTAAATAAGTGAGTATTTGGCCATTGGCTTGTTTTGTTTCTGTTTCTGTGTGTGCTGTGGAACCAAGTGAGAAATATCCTTTCTSTTAAAAAACCTGAAGTCTAATTCCCAGAAACACATATTGGCTGAGGTTGGCATGGGCCTCTGGAGATCACCTTGTCCAACCCCCTGCTCAAGCAGGGCCACGCAGAGCAGGCTGCCCAGGACCCAGGAGATATTCAGATGGCTTTTGAATATCTCCACGGATTAAGATTAAACAAATTAGTCAAATAATTAAACAATCAGTCAAAAAGCAGGAGGAGAGAGGGAGAGCAACTCCACCAAAAAGTAACGTGACCTATAGTCACCAAACAGTTCAAATGTGACTAGAAAGCAGTCCAAAGTCKAATCAAAAATCAAGATATTTCTAGGCAAACTACATTACCATCCTCTTTAAAAAAAAACCTTCTTCATGCCAGATTATCCAGCATTAKAAGTTCCCTTTAATAAAGCCTGTTTTTTCCATTGTACTTATTAACACTTCCAGGAAATAAGAGGGCCCTGAAGTCTGCAGCAAAGTGATGCTTTAAAGCTCATGAAATGTCTGTACGTTCTTTATTATTAGAAGTGACACCATTGTGCCGTCCAAATGGAGGACTGCCAGAACATGCTGCCAGTCACATTCAGAGCAGCATTGAAAACTCTAACAAAATGCTCTCCTCTCGCAAGTGCTCTCCCAGTTCAGCTCACAAAAATAATTTAGCGAGAACAAGGGTTGTCTGAATTATTAGTGAGCTGTTGAGCAGAAAGAGATAGCTTATAGTTGCAGCTGGCATCGCAAGCTTTTGAGGTCACGCGGCAAGCCGCTCTCCTCACATAGACTTGCTTAATGTGCTGGGTTTGTTTTATGGCAAAAGTCCATTTTTAATAATATAGACATTATTACAGATTTTATATGAGAGAAGGTGTGTGGTCTAATGAGTTGAAAGCTTTGGCACAGATTGACTGTGTGACCAGGCAATGTGTCTATGCAGAGAGATTGCCAGCGAGGGCGAGGAGGGAATAGCATCTCATTTTGCATATATATAGTGCCTATCACAATGGGAGCTCTATCCCCTGACAGCTAGYAATAAAAAGCCCAGTCTGGTTCTTACTCCGGGAGTTTAATCAAGGGAGGTGCCAGCCAGTCACATATTTGTTTTCTGYTAACATGTGATATATATGATTATCATATTTTCTTGCATAATGACTGCTTATGTTTCCCCAGATTTCTCCCTTAAAAACCAATAGCGTAGCCATTATTTAAAGCGTTGCTCATGACCAGTCAAAAGGTGCGGTTATAGAGCAAAACCATTGCATGTGCGAGGCTGTTAGCGCAAGCAAATACGGTGTTATTTTAACTTGCTATTTTTTGGCTCGAAACATGTTGGCTAGAATTAATTTGAGTTGTGGTAGATGGCAGTAGATTCAGTCTAGTTGGTGGCCTGTAGTTGCAAAAGTGCTAGAAACAATAATAACGCCAGGCTGTGAAGGGCTGGGTGTTTTTCCCGCCCACTAAGGACTAAGAGGTTAATCGTACAAAATCTGGATGTACTTTATTATTTCTCATTTTAATAGAGAGGAGGCTAGGAAATCCAGTGGAGAATCAGAGCCCCACTAGACAAGGGTTGCCATAAATAAGTGAGAAGAGACAGTCCCCGAGTTGGCAAGCTTACCATCTGTATGCCAGACAGGATACAACGGTGGATATTAAATGGACAAGTGGGGGCTGGCCTGGGAGTGTGGGGAATGAGGCAACAATAAAACCAAGTTAATTTAGTGGGATAGAAGAGGTCTGGACTTGTTGCTTGTCTCACCTGAGTACTCCCTATGTGCCTGGGAACAGTCTGTGAGCTCTATCGCAGAGTAAGAAGTTACAGGCTCAAGGTGGGTAGAGCTGCAGGTTCTCCAGTCCGGTGCACAGASAGGCAGAGATGCTCCACATACAATCAAGAATCACAGGACAATAATTTCAAACTTGGGTACCCAGAATAAAGTGCTTTTCTAAGGTATCTGCTATCCAAAGGTGTTGAGCAACAGTCTCAATCCTAATGCATGACTAGTTTAAACCTGGGTGTGACACAATTTACATTATTTTAGCCCTAGATTTAACCAAAGAGAGAGACTAACTCTCTTACACTGTGAAATGAATATTTAAGTTGTTCAGTACTTAAGACTTTACAGCAGTGGTAAAAATATTAGTACTCTGGAGTCAGGTAGCTGCACTTGTATGGTAAATTTGTTCCACTTTATTATGTATGTAAATATTTGGTATTTGTGTCCAGTGTGCAGTCATAAAATCCTTTGAAAAGGATTTATTTAAACTCAGGGAAGCAAGTAGCTCCTTCAAATTGATAAGATACTTGGCAGGGTAAGGACTGGGACAATTTTGACCTTATGTGTGTGTAAAGGTGGGAAAAAGCAGAATGAAGAGTTTGAGAGAGATGTACCCAAGGCCAKAAGTTTTTGGCACGTCGAATTATTTTGCTGTGGTGACAAGAATTGTTAGTTCCTGTTTCAACCAAAACCTGGGACAATGGTTTGGGTGCTGTGGGAGAACTCAGTCACAAGCACTTCCCAGGAGTTTCAGTCCAAATTACCTGTTTTTCTTCGCAGAGGGGAATTGTCTCCATTTACCTCCATGTCCCTAGAAGGGTAGGCACCGGTGATTTTTTAATCTACTATCCCACTGAAAAAGTGAGGGGACTGACCCCAAATGCATCCCAAAAAAAGGGGGGTTTGAGAACCATTCCAGTTCAAGTTCATCTTGCCTTTAGTAGCAATCCTGGTATTGCACAATCCTCCTTCAATTTATTATTAATTCAGTTCATTTTCATTCAGTTCTTTCTGCAATTTCTGATAAGATGGCAATAGAACTATTTTGCTTAATGAAAATAATCACATACATGCCCACACACACACGTACAATCAATCACATTTTAACTATATTAAATAGTGGTGCCGTAAATACTGTGGGAAGTAAGTGGGTTTAGAAAGCATGACCTTAAAACAACTGTTAAACAATTTGTTGCTGACAATATTTCTTTATAAGGAACAAGTCTGGATTTATTGTAGTTAAATGGTCCATTGGGAAACATTCACTATTTTCAATGTCACATACAGGAAACTCAGCACATATCTTATTAAGACAAAATGTGTCCTTTCAGATTGTAGATTTTGAGTGAAACATTGCTCATGTGTCTCATGAAAATAACTCTTTATTTATAGCAATGCAGATTTATTTTAACATTTATATATTAATAGATATATGCAAGAGTTAGGCAGTTGACCAAAATTACTTGGTTTTCTACCATAATTCCAAAGTAGGGAACAATAGAAAGCTGATCTATGCTAGGAACAAACCTCAAAATTGCAACAGAGAGCCCAGCCTTCAAAGATTAATATAGACAGATGTGATCTATTCTCCTTCTGCTGAGAGCTGGCCAGGTGGAAGCCAGCTCTGGTCTGGAAAAGCTATACAGCTGTATGAGCTTGCACTGTTCTCTCTCAACATGGGCCTCTCCGTAGGGTTTGTATGCAACACCATGATGATGCATCCATGCTGACTTCCAAATTAAAGTCGGCTCATGTGCAGCCAGGTGGTGCTTTGCCTTTACAGACACTTAGCACAAGAGTGGCTCTGCAAAAGTTGGTTCCTGTTTGCATGAGAATGATGTAAGAAAAGGGTCTGAAGGATTATTCAGAGTTTGGAATGACAGTTTGGGYCTTAAACCCCCAAATCCTGCCCTCTCTGGGAGTCCCTGTGGCTGTGCCTGTGCCRTTGAACCACCTGCAGCAGGACGGGGTGGAGTGCGGCTGCCCATGGTCTGTTCGGTCCAGCCATCACCACGCGTCGTGGCACAGATCCAGGCTGGGACAGCTAAAACTCTCCCAGATAATGTTCAGACATAATTTGGGGGATAGCACAAGCCGAGCATTGTTCTCAATAGGCTATTTGGATGCAGCCACCCTGTTGTTTTTTCTGGGAGGGAGAGTTAGGCATGTGGACGTGAGTCAGGCTGCACCACTTGGCCTCGGGGCCGGAGCACCAGGCTCGCCTGTGTGGTTCAGCGCTAGAGAGGTGCTGTATGAGTGTTTCCATGTCTCAGGCCTCTAGCTGGAACATGGGGATCACAGCAATTCCTCACTAAGAATGAGGAGAGCCCTAAAAATGCGTGCATTAAAAAATAAAAGACACAACTTTCATGGAAAAAGTGTGTTTTAATGTATACTTGTGACTTGAAAGCATAAGCTACTGCGATTTCCGAAAAAAAAGCAGATAAATATTTTTATTCTCTTTACCTTACATTGTTTTGCAAAAATGTTTGTGTTAAACCAAAAAATAAACCCAATAGAATTATTGTATTTGGGGTTTTAGTGTATTTTCATTGGTTAATTATACKGTTATAACTGCGAACTCATGAAACTAGTGTTGAAATTTGTATCTTTTTAGTCCTCTGACATATTTAAGAAACCTAATTTTTCTCTAATTATTCTGAATTCAAGGGAACTGATCTTCTACTTTACATTCAAATTTTATTTCACAGTCATATTTGCAGTCGAAGATTTTGCACATTTTCAAGTTGAAAACAAATTGCCTATAAATACATGAGAATTATTAATTTTTTTTTTCATTCTCATTTTCAAAGTTCACACAAAAAAAGAAGGAAGCAAGAAAGTGAGCAAGAAAGAAAGGGAAAAGGAATGGAAGAAAGGAAGAGAAAAAGMAAAGGAAAGAGAAAAGGAAAGAAAAAGAAAGACATGCATTTGTCACACAAATAGGGAGAAAAAATAAATGTTTAATGAGACATTCTTGGAGTATCTTATGTCGAGGCTTCAAACACTGGAGGACAGTATGTCTCACAGCCCCGAGTAGAATACTTGTATGTTTGATTGTATGTGAAAATTGGAGGGAATTAGTAACTTTGTTTATGTGGTTTTGCTCCATGTTACAAAACAAATCTCTTTATTGGGTATAAAAGGTGGAAAAGCATAGAAGGAGAACTGAAAGCCAAGCCTGCATGGCAATGAGCAGTGGAACTGGCAGGAGCGATTACTTTACATTCTCCTTCCCTGAAATTATCTATTTCCATTCTATAGCATCTTTGTTTGTCATTCCCCTGCTTACGTGGTTGCACATAGACTTTCTTTGTTCCTACATCCAAAACCGTTATCGTGTTACCTTTAAAGTTTGGCATCCAGCGACACAGGGGTCACCAGTGCCACTTTGTGCAGGGCTTGTATGACTTCATTAGCTAAATAGAACTGTGGGAACAGATTCTGGGTGACCCTCAAGCCATGGAGAACTGTGGTTTGCTCCTTTTTTTTTTTTAATACGTTGTTCCAAAGATACCCAAAATGTTCTTTCAATGGTGTTTTCAGTGGCAGTCTTATAGAGACACAGATTTGCTGGGAATATAGGAATCATCTACTTTGTACACAAGGCCAAATTCWGCCCCACCATGGGTAGCTCTGAGGGTGTTGCCAGAGTCTTGCGCTTTGCTTGTCTCTGCAAAAGAGCAACAACTCCCCTCAATGCACACATTTCATAGTGTCTTGATTATTGTTACCAGAAATCCTGCTTTTTATTCAGAGATTTAACCTATGGAACCAAAGCACTTTTCCTCAAGTATCTGCAGCCAGATTTTGTACCTGGTACCTCCTTCASACAGGGCTCTGCATGAGCCTCATACATGGCTGCACGTTTTTGAAATCAAACCTCCTTTAATGAAAGGAGGTTTGAAAGCGGGAAATAAAGATGGGATGGCATGATATTTTTTCTAACCATGGGGGCTCAGGGAATCTGGCCTGATATTAGTGCATCTCTTGTTCTGAGAGGCAGAGGCTGGCCAGGCAGCACCATCACTAGGACTTCCAGGACTTTCACACAGTTTCTCAGGTGTGTTGATGTTTTGCTGCCAAACCATTTTCCTCATAGCAGTTTAGCTTCTATTACACAGAATGAGGTGCACAGAAGAAAAGTAATTGCAATTTGTCAATTACTGACATGCTGAACTGTCAGCACAAATTTCATGGGTGCCTGTTTTTAGTGAAGATAMTGGAGTTTTACCAGAAACTTCAACATGGCCAGGATTCAATCTCTTGGACTCATCACAAGGAAAAAGAGAGCCGTTTTGGACTTTGTTTCATATCCTTTCTATATACCTAGTTCACATAATGTTTTGATGTAGCTGCTTTCTTCAATGAGTAAACCTATTCAYTGCATTAGGAATGGGTACTGGTACTGTGCACTGATGGGTCTTCTGGCCTGGAGTTTTCAGCCCAACCCTATGACATGTGCTGGAATTGACCCTATCCAAATAAGACACCTACCTCGTGGACAGGCAGCTATGACACATTGCACCAATTGAAATTATTACCCAACATGCTTCAACTGCTGGGCTAAATTCTTATTCTCCCACATGCTTCTCCAACTTTATTTTATTTAAATACCAATTTAAAGCCCATCCTTACTGACATCACTAATGACCTACATAAAATCAAATGTGTAGGAGATCAAGTGGAAGAATCAGTGTTTATATTTAGATGTTATTGTTTAAAGCAAAGCCAGATCATTAGATCAGTAAACAGTACTTTAGCTAGAAGCTTGGTCAGATGATAAGCACATAGTTTATTATTAGATAGTACTTTATTATACTTTCAAAGGCRAACTAGATTAACTGGGTGAAATGATCATTTTCCACTTGTAATTAAAGTGATGCAATATCTTCGGAGCTGAACAACGATGAATTTTGAAGAGAAATGGATTAGAATTTCAACATAGAACTGGACCCAGACTTTTATGGGAAGGCTCATTTTCGTACTGTTCACATGGAGTTTCACAGCTTACTTCAAAAGGCTGCTAATCCAAAACCAATGCCTGTTTAAACGATCTTTGTTTGAAAACAATATTTAGCCTGCGTTAAATAAAAGTCCAGCTCTTTTAACCTAGCACAAATCATGATAAATCCACTGGAGTCAATAGTCAGATTACAGTGCCAAGGTCCAGATCTTTCAGAGGGTTAAAAAAGGCAGAAATAAGAAAGGAAAGTAAACAACATTTCCAAAGATTCTCGATTAGATGTTCAGTGGGTTCATATCTCTCCCTAGTGCCTACACATGAATAAGGACCCAGAGCAGCATCACAGCCTCCCACTCTGACTTTCTGATGGAAGTAGATACTGACGTGAATCTTTGGGGCTGAGCCAAACTATGAGGTCTGGCTTTTGGTTCACATCCAAAACTGATAAAAGTTTCTYTTCTGGATTCACTTTCTATACAGTTTTACCACAGCAAAACAAATGAAGAGATTTCTAGGTTGTCTCTGGGATGAACCAAAACCCAAATCAAAAGGTGTGTTTTGTCTTTATGCATAATTTCTGTACGTTACATCCTGGCCTACCTCTGCATGGTAGGAAAACCCAAAGTATCAGAGGATTTGGGATATTCTGCCACTGCAAACACATCTACTGCATCACTTGGGCTATTCACTGACTCCAGCTGCCTTTGAAGCATTTATTGAAAAAATATGAAATCTGTKCCTTGGTTTCTTGTTTATGGTTTGTCAAGCTATGAATTAAAGTCCCAAAGTTATGCATAAGTCACTGATGTGTTAATTTRGTTAAAGCTAGAGGTGAGCAGCTCATCTTTGTGACTGACAGATACAGTATTAACGTCTGTGTCTGCCTTGCTTGGCTTCTCTCTCTTTCAGTTGTAATTGCATCTAAAATCCATATACAGAGAGAGTCAGARTCACTCGTCAGAGTCGGTCTCTCCTGGAGAAATGGCGGCAATAGCTTTTTGCTTTCAATTTTCATTTAAAAAAATAAATTAGGTTTTTATTCTTGTGCTGATCTGTTGCTGGTGGCAGACAGCAAGTAAATTTAGCAATATTTACTATTTCTCAAGTGTCAGCTATTTCTTATTTAGTTCAATATGTTGAGGTTGACTGTTGCAGGATCTGGGACAATTTCCCACTGTCTCTTTGCTGACCTTCTGAAGGATCCCATCTTAAGTCCAAATTTTGCAGCTTTGCCCTTTCAGTGAGTGTGAGTTTAATACACAGTTCTACACAGTTCATCCATCTTTTGTCCATGCATCCATGCATATGGGGATCCCTTCCAGTGCAAATCGCGTCCCCAGTCTCACATCACTACCATTGAATTCACTGGAAAGACAGGGCTGATTTCAGCAGAGCTGACAGCCCCATGCAGGGCCCAACATGCGGTTCATGCTGCTTATCTGCCATTGATGAGAAATTATCTGTATCTTCTGCATCTAAAATAATTCTGAATGTGTTTCAGATTACTTCCTAGTGTTTAAACTTCACATATATGCTCACTGAAGATATGCTGGAGATATAGCAAGGTGCACRCTATGGAGCATAAGAAGATAGGTTTGTGGGTTGAAAACAGGAAAACAACTTTTTTTATCATTGTTTTGTCGGGTCTTTTTAATCAAGGGAGTTTAACATCTACATTTTACTTCAAAGCACTTTTATTTGTGTTTTTGCAGCAACTCGGATGTATCTATATAACTGAGGAGAGCATTCACATATATATAGGTATTATTCTGAATTTTACTACTCAAAATAAAAAATACAACTTTTCCTCTTTTCCAGTACTGATCTTAAAAGTACTCAGGGAAACATTTGATAGCTATCAGGAGCTTCCTTAAGCACAGAAATGTCATCCTCATCCATTTGACCAGCTAAGGAATTAATCTTACATCGTTGTAAGTTTGAGAGAGTTTTTAAGAAGGTAAATGCATTTTTTTTTCATTTTTTCCCCTTTTTAATAGCAAATACTATCAAGAATGTTTGAAAACTTTTAGAATTCCCATCCAAGTTAATCCTTTTAAACCTAGCTATGCTTATTAGCTTTCTTTGAACAGATAAGGCTTAAACAGATATGTCATTTGAAGAACTGAAGTCAATTTAATAGCAAAGAAGGATACAAAATAGTGGCTACAGAAGGTGAAATGTGGCATTTGATGAAATAGTGGTGATACATTTTTAAATCTCTTCTAAAACTATATTGTTGAAATGACAGAAATTACTAGTGAGCTGTTATGGTTTTAGGAATTATAGGCATCAACCTATTTAGTAGTGCTAAGAAGCAGCTTGAATCCCTGGCTGTCTCTCTCAAGTCATTTCTGATGGCATGGCAGCTTCTGCAGCTAGCTCTATCTGCAGGCGAGAAGTGCCTTGAATTTATCAGCCAGTGGGTTGAAATGTAAAGATAGGAAACCTCTTTATCCATCTTTAGGAGTAGAGGGAAATTCTTAAATAATCTGAATTAAAATGGCAATTTTAATTGAGTTCTCGCCTGTATCTCATTGTATATCCCCCCGGATGGTGGCAGCTGAGAAACAYAACATCACCTCATTTGGATTGTCCTATTGTGCCAGCGGATGTGTCTGCTATGGCTAGGCAGGGTGGTTTAACGGGGATGTGTATAGCAAGTGTCTATGGAGTTGAAAGACAGTTCATTAGACATATCTGCAGCATACATGAACGAGAGAACTTTACAGTAAGGGCACATTGCGCTGCATCGTCAAGGAAGAGTCAAAGGAAATTTTTCAACTTCGCGATACAAAGCTTATCTTGGAAGGTTATTTACAGTTAATATTCCAAACAGGAGCTTCTGAGTTTCAGAGACATCTCTGAAAGCACGCTCTGGGAATTTAAAGCAGAGACAGTTTTGGAAACAGGAGGCGTAGAAAGAGCTGGAGGGGGAGTCACTGCCTGAACAGCTTTTATTTTCTGCCAACGGCTTAGCAGACACTTGGGGCCTGACCCCTTAATTCAGCAGCCCACTCACCCTGGAAGAGACCTCAGTGGGTGCAAGGGTGTACCTCCACTTTGGGGTCCCTCACCAGTGCTACAGTAGGATAAAGACACTTTAAASATAAAATAAGTCCTTTGGGGGCAGCTTCCCTGCAATTACAAATCATCGTGACTGCCTTAAAACCTCTGTGCCTCCTGCAGGCGCTGTAATCAAACAAACCAGCTTTCTGTGTATTTTTCCAACGTTGCTGTATCAGAGTAAAATTCATCAAAACCTAAGTTTCAAATAGTCYCTCTTTGCAAATCATCCCAGAGGTAACCAGGGGGTCGGGGAAGGGTTAACACCCGTGCCCAGGCTGGACACTGTCCTGTGCGGGTCAGTCCAACAGATGAGGTAATAGGGTTTTGCTGAGGCAGAGGAAAGGGATGGCTTAACGAGAGATGAGCAGGAGCTGGAGCCAAATTTAAATTAATTAACTTCAGCTAGACTGAAATTCTATTGTGAAAAGTCAACGGCTGGGGCTAGTGAGCAAACCTGGAAACACCAGGCTGGGAAGGGAATAAAATAATTAGTGCGGATCTCACAGCAATGCTGATAACAAAGCCTTTGACAGGGCACAACTAATGGTACACTGTGATTTGCCAGAGCTGCTTCTGGGCGCATTTCTGAGTGACCAGTGTTGCTAAGCTCTGCGTGGTAATACACACCTGCCTCTGCAAATTCAGCTTGGGAACCGGGGTGATCCTCGTTGTGTACAAATCCCCAACTCCTGGAATAAAATTATTACAAGGTCATTGCAGTTGCTTCTTAGCTTTTCTATTCTTTTTTTTCTGTATTTCAAGGGGGGAAAAATCTAAATGTATACAAAATGCTTCAGACATAAGCATGATTCTGTTATTCGTTTATTTTGCAATTTAATTTTTTTTAAGCCAACCTCCTGATTTTGAGTGCATGAAATTCACAACACTGTCGTGTGACAAGAGCTAACTTGGAATAAGCAAGCTCTTCATGACTGAGTCTTTTAATATTAATGTTTCTGTTCATTTTCGGTAAGAAAATCCTGGGCGAGATCCTCAGCTATTGCCAATGGGGGAGGCACCACCAAAAAGAATCTTCATAGAACTCAGTCATACTACTCCAATATGTACCATTTGACAATCTTGCTCTGTAGCAGGATTTTTTATTATTTTTTACTTTTTTTTTTTTAACAATTAAATGTGCAGGTGCAATTAATTTCCTCCAATTTCAGACATCAAGAAGTCACAGTCCTGTTGCATGTTTTGGCCCCCTGGGTAGTCAATGAAGAAAGCACCATCCCTTCAAAGATCTTTAAGGTCCCTGAAGATGCCCCTTTCTCATCAATTTTTTGCAGAGGCTGCCTGAAGGACTGACTTGGAAAGATTTGGGCTTAATGTAAATAGTGGAAAAAATCCTAAGAGAAGTATCTACAAGAAAGAAAACTGCAAATTTGGGAGGGTCTCTGGTCTTTGATCCTAATTCGGCAAAGTGATCTAAATTCAATACATGAGATAAAGTGTTGAGTGTGTGCGTTCATGCTTTGCTGAGCAGAAGTGGGCCAAAGGAACGGATGCCGAACTCTTTAGCTGAGCCAGACTTCCAGTCATCATTTTTGGTAGTCAGGGTGCTATTTTACCATGAACAKCAATTCTGAAGTCTGTTAAGGTAAGCAGAAGAGGTCCCTTGTGCTCAACAAGGCAACTGGCAGCAAAGGACGGCCAACGTCAGCTCAAGGGTGCTGTCTGTGTGCCGGCAGCGCTGGTGGGGTGGCACGGGTTACAGCTAGCTCGGGGTGTAACGCAGACTCAGTGACGGGGACCAGCACGCACCGTGTGCGCCTGCTCTCTCCTGTAATAGACTAAACACATATGTCTCTTTAGCCACTTAGAAAGAGATGTTACGAAATGGCTGTAGTCACAAATGGGGTTTTAAATGGTTTTAACGTAATATGACAATCTGTTCTCAAATCCTGATGTGTTTACAAAACATATCCTTGCTGCCTAATATGTTTATTTTAACACTTTATTCAGGCTTAAATGCCATTTTCACATGCTAGGTTTGTTTGGATTTTGCATAAGGTTCTACCACTTATTCAGGAATGTCTGACAATAATGCAGCATTGGGAAAGAGTTCAACTTTTGTTTGGGTTGAATCATATTCAACTTCTGTTATTCACCATTTAGGGTCTGAGTCATCAAATAACAAAACACATGGATTAGGACTGTTTAGTTTCTGCTCTCAACCAGAACAGGTGACCTTCTCTTTAGCATGACCACAGGCAACAGCAGTTAGACTCATCTGGACAGAGCAGGACAGAGGTTAAGTGATTTCCACCATAATCAAGTATTTTGCTATAGTGCAGTTTCATTCGGTTAGGAACAGATATCCGCAACTCTCCAGTTCAACATAACGGTTAGGAACATAGCTGGATTCCTCCCCAGTTCTGTACTTTTTGTTGGTAGGGTCTACAGTTCACTTTTTTCCTCTGTTTTCAGTAGGTGAGGGAATCCATCTAGGTGAACAATTACTTGGCATTACTTGACATCAGTTGTGTTCATCCTTTCCTAGGACGATTTCAGCGTGTGCCATA
Organism: Oceanodroma leucorhoa; assembly: GCA_030449065.1. Lineage (NCBI taxonomy): Eukaryota > Metazoa > Chordata > Aves > Procellariiformes > Oceanodroma > Oceanodroma leucorhoa. The sequence continues at coordinate 14,116,731 of JASVER010000009.1, forward strand.
CCCGTGCTCCATACCATTTAACTTGCAAATCCTCCAGCCACTGTGAATACCACAGGGTACCAGATGACACCTCTTCAGCCACAAACATGATCATTCTTCCACRGTATACAAGGGATAGTCATATAGTAGCAAATCACATCCAGAGTTTCTTCCTTCTTGAGGTGCTCAAAGGMCAGCATATCTAAAGAATAAGAAAATTGTGCAATGCAGATCATGTAAACATTTTGTTGTTTTGATATAATGAACTTCTATAGAAAGGCTAAGCTAGTTTGTGCTGGAGAACGACCACTAACCGCGTGTCTGGCTGTCATGGGCTTTTTTAAAGATCAAAGCAGTCATGTCTCTTCAAGAACCTCTCCTAAAGACAGAATTGACTTTTGGCCTCATTTAGGCCTTGCATTAGTTTAACTCCTACAATTTTAGAGTAAGCAATAGGCAAGCTGAATACAGAATTTACAGACACGCTCCAATTTCCATACTGAAATATTTGATCGTTACTGAAGCAGAAGAAGACAACTACTGAATTTCTGATATCACCTTTCCTCTTATTATTCTTTTCCCATATTGTGAATTTCTCATCTGTCCACTGTACTAAGCAGAATGGACACTTAATAATTTATTTAATTTCACAGGAAAGTCTACCAACATGTCATGACTTTGTCAACAGAGAAATAATCAGTGGTATTAGTTAGAAGGAAAGAATTTCCAGTCCTTACCACTTTCTAGGCCATGGGTAATTTATATGATAGTTGATATGGTATATATCAAATATAACATTTAATATATCTGTTGTTGTGGATCATTTAAACCATATTTATCCATAACTCATCTTTACTGCTGGTAAGGAGTTTAGCTTTGATGTTATCCACTGGTGGGGATTTAGCCTTCCTTTCATCTTGTTTTTCTACCAGGTTATTATTATAAACTCCAAACTTAAARCCTATATAAAGAACCCAATAATTGCAGGACATGACATTTTTTTGGCATTTAAGCTAAGGAAGTTCCAAAGGAATTTCATTGTAGTTTTATTTTTCTCCAAATTTCACCTAACCCAAATCAACCTGCCTATCATTCATGTTGACATGGATTCAGTACAAGAAGTCAGTAGTAGACCACACCACACATGCCACAGTGTATTATTCTTTCTAATCAAAGGGTTTGCTTTGGTTTCCAAAGTGTGGGAAACCTGACACAAGATGCCCATTGTAGATAGGGAAGGATCCTCCGCTCTTCAGCATAGTGTAATAATAACAACAACAATAACTTTGATTTTGTTTCAAGACTTCTCACTTGGGATCCTACAGAGGTTCTAATATCCCGCCATGCCAGCATATTATTTTTGGATTGAATGACTGGATGAGCTTGATTTACATCTTATCTCACTCCATAGCCCATAATGTGTTTTTAAATCATGTCTAAACAATTTACCACAAAAGCAAAATTGGAGGCAGGCGGTGGGAAGTATCTTGAATAAGTTGAGCATCAAAGAGAGAAACCTCAGAGGACGAAGAGGGGTTTATTTGCAGCTGGCTGAGTCATGTTTCATGTGGGGTATGGTCCCTTGCTAATAATAAGCAAACTGCTAGAATACTATTCCACACTTTATTAACTTGTTCAGTAAGTTAGCATGCCCTGCGCAGACATGTTTGCTGGTAACTTTTTTTCTTTAAGAACTTTTCCCCTGATAGCCTTTCAGATAACATTARAAAACAACTTTTTTCCTACACTTCTTCTGCCTTATGTCACACAGCCAAACCTCTGAAGAGGCTTCCGTTGCTGTGCCGTGATGTAGCCTGCATGGTGTTTACATTGTGAATCTACAGCGAAGTGTCTTCAAAGAACAGTGATAATCACATCAAGTGAATGGCTGCCATTTAAAAAAATAACATCGGTGGGCTAATAAAGATTGTTGATTATTACTGTTTCTGGATGAAAAACGGGGATTTGGGGGGAAAAAAAACAGTGCTTCAGCAAAGATTTTGTTTTCTTCAGAATGCTTAGCTTTTCTTTGCTTTTCTTAGAGGATATTTTGTTTTGATGTGAATTCTTTTATTACTACTATTATTCTTTCATTTTTAATAGATTATCTTTCCCTCAAGTGGTTTTTTGGCCAAAGAGGAAAGAAAAAGAGAACAATGTTAGAGAATAATGATTTATGCTAAATCAGTTTTGGGACTTAGTTTTCAAGAGCAGTATTTCACTCTTTGAAATAGCTCTCACTAAACTCTCAAGTATGTGGGCACATAGAATTACTAGTTACATCTGGGAAAAACTGATAGAGTCTTTAGCTAATCAGGCAAACAGTTGCCAAGATGGGGGGCAGTGGCTGACCAGAGTTGTATGTGACACAGTCATGGCCACTCAACTGTGAAGTCCCTTCATCAGCTTTTGTTGCATCTGCTCTGATAATACTGTAATTATATAAATGAAAACTTTTAATCTTATGATTTGAGGATGAAGAGGAGAGAGGCTTATGGGAAACACTACACCTTAAAAATGCTCCCTAGGATGTGGTTCTGCCGCTGTTAGGAACATGCGCTGCATCAAAGGATGCGTTTTAAAGAGGTGGTGCACAAAGATACACGCCCCTTAGCATAGAGAGTATATCCCACTTATATGAAAACATGCTAATCTTAAATGAGTGAGGACTGATGGGACTGACTCACATCGGTGATGGCAGGAGACAGGGCAATGTGTCCCTTGTGCTGTGATGAGAATAGACCCATCAGTTTTGCAGCTCTTCAGACACATGAATAACTCAAGCATTTAGGTCAGCTATGGCTCTAAGGCCATGAAAACAGATGTGCAACCAGAACAGGGCATAGGAACATGAAATGGTAGCCTAGGACTTATCTGCTGTGATTGTCCCAGCAGAACAGGACCAACAAAGCCACCCCTTCTTCTGCCTTCTGACTTCCATTGGGCCAAGGCATCTCTCGCCACAGCTGAGCCCCACAACATATGTTTTGTGTTGCACCTAGAAACAACTATCTTTGTTATGTAGTGCTTGTGTTGAACAGTGACAGATTTCAAACAATAATATTATGACTCCTAAGAGACCACAGTCAGTGTCTTAAGTACACTGCCTGTGAGACTGTACTTTATCTTAACACAGGTCATGGTTCTCCTTAGAGAACCTCTTCTCCTTAGAGAACTGAATATAATTTGAAGTTTCAGGAGGAAAAAATGCAAGACCTGATGAAGAACAGAAGAAAAACAGAAAGAGAAAGAAAGGAAAAATTGAACTTGTGGTCAAAATGAGAGATACCCCACACACTGTCAGCTTTACCCTTAAAATAACCAGTAGTCCTGTATTGAGGACATTGTGGTTGGGATGGAGGAGGTGAAAGTTCCTGTACTGAATCAGACAGAAAAATTATTTCACCCTTGGTCTTCCCTGTTCAATGCAGTTTTCTTACCCTGTGGATCCTGGTGGTATTAGGAACTGGGGTGAAGGAGTATTAAAGGATGATCCTCACTTCAATGAAGAATCCCATCCTTGCTAAAGAAGACGTTCCCTCTATGGCCCATATTTTTAAGCTGTGGTGTTTTCAGATGCCAATATTTTCTGTTAAAAAAATACAAACATTTGAAAAGCCCTTATCTGTCTTATTTAATCCCAAAAGGGGGAAAAACAAACCCCAACAAACYGACCAAACAAACAAACAAAACCTTCGCATTTGAGCAATAGGACACTCAAGGTTCTTTTAAGCAGACCTCAGGTGTTTCTTCACTGGCTGCTGGGATTTCTCACACTAGCAATTCTTACCCCACAGGACATACAGCATCTCCTGAGACAAAGTCATGCTGCCTCTCAGGAGTGGACCTGAAGACCCGTATCTGCTGGGATTTGTCCAGCATTAGCACTTCTTCTCTGAGGGTCAGCACTAGAGGGCAATACAGCCATACACTTAGCCACACACCAGTGGTTTTCAGTGGACGGTGTTTGCTCCAGTGACATGAAAAAGGAAGGGTGGAGATGAGTTGTCAAAACCATGAGTCAGAGAGTAAACTGGTCCCACCTTAACCACACTGAAAATGCCAGTCCTCTGCCATGTAGCAATTTGCCTTATCAGACCAGTATCAGAAATTAACACTAGGCAAAGCTGTAAGATAAATATCATTAATTCCATTATTAGAGATAGATGATATAATACAGAAGTTTCACAATGATCTTGGAAATTAATAACTTGTATTGCACGTATACTATATGCAACCAGCAAATCCAGCTGTATTCTGATTAATTAAAAAAAATAGTTTCAAGACTGGTCAAAAGGGTTAAAGACCAGCTGGATAAACAGCAGCAAGAAGAAAAACCCTCTCAGACAAATAAGTAAAACCGATATTACTAGTGCCAATCTCTGCTCAGGGTGCCATTCTGAACTTGGCCTTGCCCTCTACTTTACTGAAACTCTATACGTAAAAATGAAGAGATGGCTGATRCAGGACAGGCTAAAAAGTTCAGTCTGTTGGGAGCAGGATTCATTTCAACCCATCAGTGTTCATTATTCCGCTAAGTGGTGACATAATTACAGAGCCGAGATCCTCAGGGACTCAGATAGAGCCGGCTCCAATTTTGCTGGCCATCCTGCAGAAGAATGCCAACCCCACTTTAAGTCAAGCAAYGGGTTTGTAGAGAAAATGATCAACTCCATGACATACTGAACATGAATTCTTTCCTGGAAATCTCTGCCTGTCTCCCCTATTAGACTGATTTTAAAATTCAGAGAAGACYGAAAAGAAATAGAGTTGAAGTAAATGCTACCCATCCCATGTTATGCATAGCACTGCTTTTTMCCCTCTCCACCATAGTAATGCTCATTACATCTATCATTATCACTCTACTTTTCTTGAAAAATAAACCCACTGCATAACAGGCTRGTGAATTGCCCTTATTTATTTATACTTCAGCACTGTTATCTTCTTGGTTTAGCAGGCACAAATCTGTATTTATATAGACATCAAGAATGGAAATTTTACACCATAGAGAGATCTGRCCAGGTATTTTTACATAGGTTCATACTCACGGGCTCACTATGTCCCAGACCTTGTAAATATTCACTAGTAAAGCAATGGGAACTGGGACTTGCAGAAATGTGGATTTTTGATATCTTTTCCATATTTGCACAGTGGAACTGTGCCAGGTTTGCTGCTTATTGGACTGCATCTTTGTAACCAAGATGGGATTGGTACCTGAACTTGTTTACTTTCGAACCTGGCACCAAGTGCATCAGCATGTCCTACATACACAGGGAAAATATGAAGTAACCCTTCACTGTGATTTAAGCAACTTGGCCACTCAAACCATTTATTTTATGGCACAGTGTTTCTACAGCTCCCTGCTGGCTTTGCATGTCACCTGTAGCTCTGCTTCAGCACAAATCTATGTAGTGATTTCAAGTTAATAGAAACTCATCAAGGCCAAAAAGGCCGTGAGTAGCAAGATGCAGCTCAAGAATAGGCATCCTGAAACCCTACAGTTTAAAGGACTCATTATTACTGAGGGAAAGCAGAGAAAGTATTGTCAATAGGGAAGCAGCTTTAGAGACATATCAAGGCAGATCATTGTCTAGGTTGGTAGGCAGTGGTGAGTTTTTTARACATCTCCAGATCAGTCTAGAACTTTTGGAGCAACACACTGGCAATAGACAAATTTAAGTTAAAAATTAGGCGGTTACTTTTAGGCAAGGCTGACTGAGCATCGACATATGCTATCACAGAAAGTGGTGGACTTTTTTGGAATGCACATTCTGAGAGAGATCTTTCATAAGGTGGAAGTCCTGATTTAGTCAAACAAGCTGTGACACTTCTTGCAGAGGTAGCTGAATGAAATGTAAGGGCCTGCTTTGTATAGAAGGTCAGACTAGCTGATCCAATAGTCCATTCAGAGCTTAAAGTCTCTGGGAGCCTATAGTCTGAGCTACAGACTTAAGCCTCTTACTGAGAGTTGAAACAGTTTTGTATTGTCCATAGATCATGTGTAGAGCAGAAAGCAGACCAGACAGTGAGCAGTGGGTTGCATACGCCAGGGAAGATGTAATTTGAAAAGGAATCCAACCTTATACTGAGTCATAACAGCATTTTTATTATTACCTCTCCATGTGTGGGTATAACACTTCATTTAAAGTTGGAAATACCAGGTACCTCTGAAGTGAAGATTACAAAGCAGAAAGACTTTAGAGTGGTTAGCAAGATATCACACTAAACATCACCCTATGCCAGAAGATGAAAGGAGAAAATCAACAGAAATGCAAACACTTAAGAGTTGCTATTGTTGTTTTTAAATGTGCCCATCCTCAATGAATATATRAGCACGGGGAGGTTACACTATCCTGTGTTTGCTCATCCCTGGTCTTTCTCAGTTCACCTACTGCTTAGATACATTAGAAGCAAATAGCAGCTTAAAAAAAAAAAAAGTTAAAAAATCACCTCTGATTTGCACCGAATCAAAGGAGTTTGCAGCTATCTGAAGTTTTACAAGTGGGGACTTCACTTTAGTGATGAAGTTTCAATGGCTTATTTCCTGGTACTTAGAGGAGATTTGTGCTGCACCAGTAGCTTGTTAGGCTGTTACCCTGTTTTGTTAGGTACTAATTTCTTTTAATGTGAGTTTACTTTGTCTTGCTTTGTTTGCTGTTATTTCTTGAGTGGGTTTGGTTATCTCCTCCTTAAAAGGAGATTTCAGACTGATAGTATTTACCTAAGCGAGCCATGGACATTATCTCAACCTTTAATGCATTTGTCACTTGACAACTATTTGGAAGGATGTACTTTCTACTGACTCTAAATAAATGCTTCTGAGTTAATCAGTGAATGTGAAAAATTTCTTAAGAATGACATATGAACATAAAGGTTAATATCATCATTTTAAATATTTTCTAACTAAAACATCAAAAATGTGTATTAAAAGAGGAAATTGAAAACAGTAGTTGTGTGGTGGGTGTTTTTTTTCCCCTAACGCTTGCTCCAAAGCTGAGTAAAGCCAAGGAAAGATCCCCTTTCATTCTGTTATTTGAGTCCCATAAAAACCAAGACTTTTGTATATTTACTACTGTGTTTGTAAAACACACAAAACAAGTAACGTGTATCCAGCAAAAGCAAGGCAACAGCAGGTCCTAGATGCCTTTGAGAAGCTCAAGAGCTGCACATAAGCCAAATGCATTGACTTGAATGTAGAACTTGATGAACAGCTCAGAAAAAAAAAATTAATTAATTTCCCTCACAATGAACATTTACAGCATATTCTCATCAGATCACTTTTTCTGGTCCCAGTTTTCACTGAGGAACAAAAGTTAAGGCTTCGGCAAAGATGAAAGGCACCTAGTAAGGGCTTCAGGGAACCATGTCAGGTTTTGGTGTAAGAGTTCGGAGGGGGCTGCTGGCTGCAGCAAGGGGGGACCTTAACTCTAACAGATGCATCCCTCACAAAGCTGATTTATATGACAAATTTCCTAAACTTTACAATCATCTTTCTGGTTACAGTTACAGTAAATTGTGCCTCTTACAGATAAATAACAATGGCATTAGCATTACTTCAATCTTCAACCCAGTGTGATTTCTTCTGTTACAAAGAGAAGTCCAAGCAGCGAGGACACACTCATGTTAGCAAAGCTGTCATGAATCCAAGGGCGATCAGCTGTCACTGTTTGCCACATCAATAGATCAGATCCAATAGAGAACTTAGGTGCTTTAAAGTGCCCACTGTTTTTAAAAATTTTAACTTACTTCACCAAGTGACTTTTTAAAGTAAAATGTAAAAATCTGGGGGCAGAGATCAAAGCCTAAAACTCCCTTTTTCTAGTTGAATATCCCATCATCCCCACTCTACGTATTAGCATCTTTTGGGGGTTTAACACAGGATGACTGTACCGACAGAAGTGGAAACTGCATGGTCAGCCAATTCAGGCCAAATAAAAAACACCAGCCAACTTTCATCTGAAATCTGAATTTCCATAAAGAGTTGAACAACCCACTCTCTTTCCTTTCTTTTTTCTTGTTTTTTATTTTAATGTACACACTTTCCCGCCTTCCCCTCCCCCCCCCCCAGTTCCCCATCTTCATCACATTTTGTGAGTTTCACTCTTGAAGACTGAAAGAGCGTGAAGATGGTTGAATTAGGAAATCTTTGTACAACATTTGATTGGGCAGAGCACCCAAGCACCTAAAATTAGATTATACCACGCTTCAATTTCAAAGTATATGTAATGACTAAAAAAATTCCCTTACTGAAAAAGCTCTGGAAATTCTTATTTTTTCATCATTATTTGAATCTCAGCTGCATAAGAGAAGTATTGAGCATTCCCAGCTGAAATCATGAGCACCCTCTATCCCTTCTTTCTCATCACTTTACTGCCTTTACTAAGCACTGTGTAGGCTCAACAGTTAATCTTCCTTCTTTCACTTGGAGAACTTAAGACCAAAGCAGACAAAAAACATTAAGAAATAACACATTTAATAGGAGAAAATAGAATTACAGGTATTCAGTAATTTTCCTGAAGTCACACTGGAAGTCCACTAGCAAGACAAAGACTCAAGCCTGGACCTCATGTCCCAGCCTACGACTCAAATTTTTAGGATATTTATTTATTTATTTTATTCACACATTTTAAATGTAGCAGCAACTACTTTTGAAAGTGCAAAAACACTCTCAGATAGGTTACTCCTGGCTCTACTGTAAATTTTTCAAATCGGAAGGTCAAGACTTTAATGAATTCATGATTATTGTTATTTATTACTGTAAACTGGTTTATGTGACACCGTCTGAGATTGCATTATCATAATGAACCTGAGTAGAGCACCCACAGTCCCTCCTACACAAGGGAATTAAAAATTTCTAAGAATCTGATTTCTAAGTATGATCTTTGGTGAATACCAAAGAAATATGAATCACTTGTCATGAGTCACATGAAAATGTTACAAGGCATAAAACAAGAGCTGTTCACGTGAAACATTTTGCATGAAAGAAGATGGCCAGCTGATTAGGTCAGCAAAGTGGCTGCGGGATGGGACCTGCAAATTTCCACTGAGATTTTTTTATTTTTACATGTGGGAAGAAAAAAAGATCTCCTTTGCTCAAGACACTGATGCAGTGGGAAATGTGAATTGCGAGTAGCCATATTTAACCAAAGCCCAACAAAGAAAACCCACCCTTGTAAGACCAATTTACCACACCACAAGCTTTTTAATGGATGTGAGAAGCAGGTTGATTCTGAAAAAAAAAAAAAAAGGTTAATAACAGATCTTCTATTGCTCTTACCACATTAATGCCATAGAGTCAGTGTCTAAAAGACAACCAGTGTATCTGTCTTTAACCCTCTCCTTATTACATGATTCACTGTTGTGTCTGCTCTATAATTTTGATATACCTGAGCTAGCTTTACAGCAGGTCTGTAGTGTGGTCTGTACTGTGTGAGTGGCTGTTTTTGGTACCTACGTGAGACAGTTTAGAGATGTCTTGGGAATCTCCACTGAAACCACAGCCTCTTTGGAGCAGACGTGCCCAGAACATTTCTTTGTGGATTTATTCACACCGTCTGCCTGTAAGTAATATCTTCTCTCAGCCCTATTTTGGAGAGGATAAACTGCTGCCTGGTGAAATGGTGGGGCTTGCCCACAGTCAAACAGAAAGTCTGGGGAAGAGCAAGGAGATGCCCCCAAATCATCTCAATCTTGCTCAAAAAAGTGCTTTGCTGTCATAGTGTCGTTATCCCTGGACAGACAGCAATTCCATGCAACTCTGGGAATATTTTAGCTATTAATTTTCTGATCGGGTGTCTTTAAAAGACTGAATTTGAAATGAAAAAAMCTAATCTGATAAATTGCACTGTGGATAAAGGTTTAGTTTGCCAAGGACAGAGTCTGACTTTGCTGTTTGACAGACTACACAAATGCCAAAAAAAGCCAACAGAAGTACTTTTGGTGGCCTTGAAAGCTAGGGAAAACATATTGGCATTTTTTCATACGCTGCATAAATGGTACGTGATCTGGCGGTCTGCTGGCAAATGAAATGGGAGCAAAGAGAAGGGAGGACACGACAGATCCAACTGAATTGGCCCGCATCTGTCATTAAAAGAAAAGGGTTTGTCCGCAGAAAACATTTAGGTTCTATTGCCAGCAAGCCACTCCCTAGGACAGACGATGCTGCTCCAACAAAGTTGACATTTATATAAGAAAATGGCAAAAATRTAAAATAACTTTTCAAAGCTTACATTTTTTTCCCCACTACAATGTTTACTTCTCCTTTTATATACTGAAAATAAGATTTCCATCCCAGAAGAAAGTTCTGGACATGCTATGTTATGCAGTAACATTATGCTCTAATATTTCAGTCATCTAAATATTGGTTTTGGGATTACTCATGGAAACTTCACAGTGGAAGAGGAAAGGGGAGGGGAAGTTGCRTGGAGAAGGGAGGGGGGGAACATCCTTTATTAAAGCTCCATTAGCTCCAGAAAGGAACTCTGTGAAGTGCATGAAAAATATTTTGGATTATTCAAAGACATCTATAATTTGGGTGTCTGTTTTCAATGTCAAGTTTCCTCCTAACCCCTATCACTTTTCTTTTTTTTTTTTTTTTTTTAATTTCTGCAAAGGAGATAATGATTATTTCAGAAGCAAGTGGGGAAAAGATGGATTGTCTTTATACGAAGTGTAAGTTTTGGGTAAGGCAATTAAGYGGAACAGAAAATAACTAGGATTAAAACCCTTTTTTAGATCCTGCCAGGGCTGAAATCGTTGTCACAAGGAAGATGTGTTTAAGCTCCAGCAAAGTTTGAGTGAGGCAATTGTAAAGATGACTGTCTAATGACTGTAAAACCTTCAAAACAGCAAACGGAGTGGGAAGTCTTGCTGTGAGGAAAGGACACCTTTCCCCTCCCCCCCCCCCCTTTTAATGTCAGATGCCAACTGCACACCTGTGATAAATATAACCCTACAGCTGTCACTCGGGGCTGGGAGCCTGGGGAGGAGTGGGCTGGTGGGGACAACAGCTCTCCTCGCCCCCCACGCGGGCTGTTTTCGGCTGGGGTTTCAGCTCGCGGTTCCAGCGAAAGCAGGTGGCGGAGCCGGGGTGAATCACTGAGCTGGCAACGTTTGAGTCAAGGATGAGGAAGGGGTTATTACACAACTTTCACGTTTGGGGTGGAGAGCGATGGGTGCTCAGGAAAGAGCAAACCCACACAAACTCATCGGCTGCTGGGCAAGGTAGGAGCCTTAACCCTTTGCTCTCCCTATTTGCCCTCCCAAAGCTTGCAGGAAAGCAACGCAKAGGGGGGGACTATGGATAAAAAGAGAATATGTGAAATTACACGGTGGTTTGTGTGATGCTGATYAGCCATCGTCATCAGATCAGACCTCTTTGCTTTGGACAACCAGATTCAGTAGACTTCAAGCCACATGGAGTGAGAAAAAACAGAAAAACAACCCCGTGTACACACACAGAGGGAGGAAGCAGATTTGTAATATGTCTGAAGCGGGGTGCAAGCTGCTGCCAGAGCAGTTTCTCCTCCAGCTGCTTCAAAACAGCTCCATTTTGCAACCTCAGGTGCAAGATCCCTGGATGCTGCAGCCCTTCCTCCTCTCCTTTATGCCTCCACAAGACCCAGGGCACTAGCTCACCCCCAGCCCTCCCTGCTGGGTCAGGATGACAGATCTAAATAACAGGAGTAATGACAGCTGATGGTATAATTAGAGCAGTGAATTAAGTGTGGGAGTCCTGCAATTTGAGAGGTAGCTTGTGACCTCTGGGCTGTAGTCATCATTGATGTGTGCCCTGGGACACCCCCCTGCAATCAGTGCGATGGCACGGGCGGCGAGAGAGCACACGTTTCATCCCTTTCTGGCAAAAACACACTATGTAGGAAAAAGACACCATGTTCAACTTGCCCCRCAGTTCAGAAAAAAAGTGAATTTGATGCTGGGCTGAGATATTCTTGCTCTAGTCACAGATAATCTGCTTTGGTATTTGTATTTAATAGTAGTAGCGTGTAATATTTCTAAATTGCTTGTACTCGAAGTTGTGTGATCAGGCACTAATAGACCCRCTACAACCTTATTATCCCCAAGTGGCAGCCTGAATTTACAGACTAGCTTCTGGTTCTTGGGATCACCACAGTTGCATGCATCGCCTTTGCTGCTGACAGGATCAAAACACTGTTTTTTCTTTGTGTTACACAGTGAAATTTCAGACCCAGAACTTTCTGGCATTTGCTTCTGAGCAGAAAGTGGGGAAATTAATCTGTTCTGTTTGTTCTGGCTTAAATATGGAAACATCTGTTAAACTGTCTCCGATTGCCTCCTGGCTGCATTAAAGTGATGACAAATTTTGCCACCGATTACTGAACATGTTTCATACTTCTTGATACAAGTTTTGCACAACGTTCAGGACCGCTGTACCTGGTAGCTTGGCTGCCTGCAAAATGGTTGGGATTAGATCTGCTGATCAGCCTTGCGCACTGTATTGATGGGCTTCCCCACAGGTATACGTCAGCACAAAACTTTGTCAACTTTCCAGGAAGATTCCAAATATTTATACATTTATATTATATTAAATATATATAATCTATACAATCTTTATATATATCTCTAATCTATACATTTTAATATATTTATTTATATTTATACTTTTATTTTATATATATATATATATGCATATCTATGCTTGTACCTTGCCTCTGTGTTGGCTTTCTGATCAGAAACTGATTTGAGACATAGAAAAGAATTTGAGCAGAAATCCTACTGCTGAACACAGTGTATCGGTGCTAAGCAAGTAGTTCAAAATGGAGGTGCGGAAAGAAGTACTCAATCGATAATCCTGTCAAGGATGGATCAGCTCTTTGCTGGGGAGATGGGTCAAGTTCAGCAAGCCATGGTCACCTCTCTCCAGGAATCAGAAGATAACCCGTAGGCCAGCTGAGTCCTACGAGGCCAGAAAGTATTTAAGGGAAGGGGAATATTTTAAGGGATCAAAACATTTCTTGCAGGTGTTTCTGGGCTGGGGAAAAAAGCTCCTGGGTGTCTGAGAGGAGCAGAGAGAAAAGCATCTAGAAAATGGAGGAGGAGGAACAGGGGAACTAATGGGCTGTGAGGTTTGGGTCCGTACTCAGAAGTTTGGTTCAATACCTAGTGCCCTCAGGAAAGGGCACTGACGTGCGTTATGGGGCGACAGTAATCCTTCCCCAGCTGCTGAGGCAACCCAGATTGCAGAGAGCATTTAAGTGGGCTGAGTGTAATTACCTGATTGGCATTAAGTAACAGTGTAATTAGCACTTTTTGGCACATCTTCCTCTGAACATATGGTATTCAATGCTTTTGTAAATAAGATATTTATATGACACCCCCAGCAATACTCCTAATGATGACTTTAAAGGTTATTTTCCACATTTTCCAGAAGTAGTGCTTAAATCAGGGGTGCTGGACAGTGGGGATTTCTGGTGTATGGAGAGGTTGAGTCAATAGGCTAAATTCTGCTGACTGGTGTAAACTGTGGCTAGCGTCAAGAGCTTTAGTGAGACAGCTTTTGAGGCTGTAGTGGTAGAAGATAATGCATTTATGGCTGATCAAGGAAATTCCTTCTCGCATGTGGAACCTGGGGAATTCCTTACTGCACAGTGAAACTGAAGCAAGATACAGGAGAATGTCTCAGGATTATTGAAAGAAATTATTTTAACATAAACTATTGGACTTTTAAAATGAATCAGGGAAGAAGCTACATCTTCGTTCTGTAGCTGTTTGCTTGGATCTAACAACTTAATCTGAAGTTTCATAATTTGAACTGTATAAATACACTGCTTCACTGCATTTGCTGCAATTCTGCAATTGTCTTCTAGCAAAATAGCATCCCAAATCATCACCAAAGGTTCCYATTTGCCGATAAGAGGATAAAAGTAACAATCTTCTCAGAATGTTATGATTATTCATGCTGTATAAACCCCCTGTTTTTCACTGAGATTCTTTGCATAGAAAAATATTGCTATCTCTACTTATAACTGCTAGAGGTTAAGAGGCAAGTTTCCCTTGGGTTGTTTAATCACAAGCTTTCTGCAGGGCTTCTTGTATATTCCTAGGTAAAGGCTGGTTCGGATCATGTGTTGGATCAAGCTTCCTTTCTGGAGGATTAGGAAATGTGATGTTTTCCTCTTGTTCCAAGAGAAATGAATTTGTAAGGCATTTGGCGGAACCCTGCGGCTAAACATGAATCACAACTTTTGGTCAATCACTGTTCAATACCTGTCTACAAAATGTTTGGGGAAGGGAGGGAGAAATATAATAAACTCTGTGCTTCCTCTGCAAAATTAAATTATTGCAGTGAGCTTAGGATGATGTTAGGAAAGTGACACAGTGAGAAATRTAACTTCTTTCCCTCTCTTGCCTTGAGTCAGTTGATAATTCACAGCGGTGAACAAAAGCAAGCCAGTGGATAACACATGTTAGCAAGGTCTCTGCAAAATTACCCATCCGTATTAGCCTTTTTCTTTATCACTGAGATCCGCTGCCAGTTCACATTAAAATTCAGAGTGCTGACAAATGCATTTCTCTTAACAAGATCGCCATTATTTTACTCTTTTTACTAGGCAGGAGCAGGGCAGCGACTAGTAACCAGAGCTCCTGACACTCCAGAAGGTTGTGTTTTGAGGGGGAAGGATCTTATCRTTTCAGGACAGCTACATCCAGCTCATGTGGTCTGAAAGTCATGTAACCATCAGCGTGAAAAATTTACTCGTGGTCCCTTGTACCATGGGGGAAGCGGTGGCATCATCTGATGCACTGCCCTCTTCCTTCCTCTCCTCCTTCCCATCCCCCCCCCGGCACTGCCACCCAGCAGCGTTTTTTCGGAAGGGGATCATTATTATGACTTTGCACCTAGAAGTCCAAGACGAGGTCGGGGCCTCACAGCGATGCAGATTGTCCCGTCTCAGAGAGGGAGTTTGTGCTTCAGCTGAACTCCATCTCCTGAGCTCTGCTCGCTCGTCACCAAAAAGGCCTAAGACAGAAGAAAAGAATTATTATGATTATGATTATGATTATTATTATTATTATTACTACTACTACTACTCCTACTTCTACTACTACTTTGGAAAAGGGGTTGTAATGGCCTAACATGATGCTGAAGTTGCCACCCGTTGCAGCTGGTTTCCTTCTGGGGAATTTTTAGTTTTCTTATGCCTCTACCCTGACCCTCAGCTGATACTGAGTCACCCAGGCAATGAACTCAGATACCACACTGCATATATCTGACTTTCACATGGAAATGTTTTGCTGTACAAGACTCAAAATACATATTAAAAAAAAGGTAGAGAAATTTTTATCAGGGACATATATAGGGAATCAGCAGAGATTTTCAGTTTTGCAAAGTTGTTAGAATGGGTCTCACCTTTGACCAAAACTATCACCTCTCCTTTCAATAGTAAATGTTCCAGGAAAGCGATTTTTCCCTGATTTGGGGTAAGAAATCTTCCACCTCTTTGCAAGCACTGGAACTGTCAAACCTGACAACCTGCATGTACCTGCTGTAAAATCTCTGCCAGTAATCAGTGTCTCGATCTCCAAAGATCTGAATGTTTTCAGCAGATCATCTAACCTCTCCAATACAAATATCTAACCTC
This sequence comes from Oceanodroma leucorhoa, assembly GCA_030449065.1. Taxonomy (NCBI): domain Eukaryota; kingdom Metazoa; phylum Chordata; class Aves; order Procellariiformes; genus Oceanodroma; species Oceanodroma leucorhoa. The sequence goes on from JASVER010000009.1 coordinate 14,132,333, forward strand.
AGATCATCTAATTAAATCCTCTAACTTCGCAAACCTTGCTAGCTATTTGTGAATCACACACACAGCATCAGAGTGGCCCTTCTGGTAACAAATGTAATACTTCAAAACCCAAAGAGACCATTGGTAAGACAACTATCTGGACAGATGCTGAAGCCCAAATTCTCCTCTTGGGGTGGCTGTCATGAATTAAATGTAATAGAGAGCAATCCAGGGAAGCACCTCTCRCTTGCTGATACATGGTTCAGATTTTTTTTCCTGGGCTTGCAAGCTCAGTTTTCATTCTTCATTGACAAAATCTGAAAAAAAAAAAAAACCCAACCCCAAAAACCCCAGAAGAGGAAAAATACCGAATATGTGGTCACGTTTTTATTCTTACTCGCTGTACTGTGCACCAGCGAGTTTTTGGTATTTTTGTTTTGTTTTTTTTCTGGCATCAGGACAGTTAATGTTCAGTTATGGAAAAGGAGAAATCCAGGCTCTGCGCACACCATATTTTGTGTATCCCACAATTAGGTATCAAACTCATGATATTTAGCTGAGAGCTAGAATTCTTTTGAGATGCCTCTAATTTTCCAGAGGAAAATTCCCCAGATTAAACCTGAACTGCTGAGTCTTTTTCAGTTTCAGTGATGGCTGGCAAGAGAAGACCTGAAACTCTTGCCTTACACTCACCGTCGGTCATACACAGTCAGGCTCCAAATAGGTAATTAAGAGTCATTTAACTGTTTACTTAATATGATATCCATGGCTCTAATCTAGAGTTTTAAAGTGTTTATTGCAAGGCAAGAGCATAAACATTCAGGGAAGTTTCTTTTGTGATTTCTCAGTGCACTAGATGGCACTAAAGCATGGCTTTTATATTTAGGGAGAAAAAATCCCCGCAAAAATTGATATGTAGGTTCAGTAAACCTGAACTATTTTGGTCAGGTATATTTTATGAAAGTTCTTTGATATATTATTTGTAATTTTTCATTTTAATTTTCAGATCATCAGAAACAGAGAATTAATTACACCCACTTTGATATTAAAAGAATTTCAAATTGAAAATAAATAATGCTGGAAAGTTGAAAAAAAACCCTGAAGAAACTAATTTACCCCAGGCTAGATGCAAAATTATTCTAATGTTCAAAGATTAGGGGGCTTGATGCAAGTAAAAAAAGTTCTGTACCAATTACATGGCTTTTTCATGAACTTTAGATATCAAAAACATTAAAGTCACAAAAAAATGAATAAAGTCTTCAGGTTTCCTATACAGAAAAATCACTCTTAATGTACAAGCAAATCATTAGCTCCATACTGTCTTCCAGGCATATCACATTCAAAACAACAGGTAGAACCATCTTATAAAAGCAGGGCACTTTCTCTCCCACATGAGTAGCAAGGATACAAAATTAAACTTTAATTTTTCTTTACTTCTTCCCCTCCCTTCGAATGAGGAGCTATGGTTTAGCTTGTTCGAAGTTTCTCTTAATGTGTTCTTATGTGTTGTATACAGCAGTGCTTGCTTTCTTATATGATCATAATAAACAACAACAAAGGAAATATGAAGGGTGGATCCCTTGTAAAACTAAGCCTTCTAGACAAAACCTTAAAGAAATATGTCTTAGGTCATCTTGGGTATTTTTGCCTTGTTGTAATGCTAAGGGTGCTTACAGAGATGTTTCAAGTCTTTATGATGTTTAGATAATTCTAGGATTATTCACTGAGTATTTCTTTGAGAAAGGAAGGAGGAAGAAAACGATAGGGAGTTAAAAATAAAAAAAAAAAAAAGGCAGAAAGGTGTGGACTGTACTTGAGTTTGCTCCAGCAGTGATCTTGCGACACTCTATTTCCAGCAGCTATATAGCAAAACGGTAGTTGCTCCATTTATGCTGCAATCACAAAGGTGAGTTGTGAAGTCCAGGATCTAAATACCACCAGCCTGGGCCATGCACAGAGCAGGCTGCAAATGTTACGGTCTCATGCTCAGGACTGTCACTGATTTGACATCGGTTTCAAAAGCGGTCATTTACCTGCAGGGGCTGACAGGATCAGTTCCTCCACTGAGAGATGTAGCTTCATTTAGCTGCAAAGCCAGTTAAGGGTCTGATCCACCAGCCATTGACTCTGCCATGGGCAGCACTGTTTTATTTTGGGAAGAGAGACCTGTGCATCTCTGTTGAGAATTTGCCCTCATGTTTATAACAGAAAGCCCATATGTACGCACTACTGAATTTATTATTTTTCTGTCAACTGAATCAAAGCCTGCATCTCAAGAAAAAGTATTTCATGGGAAAAACCTAAAATGCCCACATGAAACTATTCAATGCGACCCAAGAGCACGCAAGTCCTTAAATTACAGTGTTTGCAGCAGTCAGCTCGTGCTATTCTGAGGGCTAATATTTTTAGCACCTCTGCAGAAAATATCTTCCCTGAGAATCAGAAGTTAAACAGTTTCAGGAGTACTTGTTCTTAGCTTCCTAAACACTCATTTTCCACACTTCAAATGCATAACTACAGAGAAGGAGAAGAGATGAAGAGAAATGCACCAATTCAACATTTTTTTTTTAGTATATATTTGGCTAACAACTTCACAAAAAAGAAACGGAAGATAATAGCGTTGCATCCTCACTAATGTCAATTGGTACGATTTCACCACAGAGTTTGGACTTTACTGTTTTAAATATGACAAATGACCTTGGCTGTTTCATAGGGGTACTATTGATCTAAAATGAACATCTTAAAAAAATTAATTATAGATCTTATTGATAACACTTCAGGTTATTAAAAATGAAAGAATGCTAAACTTCCCAATTTATTTTTTACCATGCTGCCTGGAATTCATTCAGTCTAGACAACTTCACTTTTTTTCTCCCTTGGTTTCATTTGTTGATTCTCATGTGATAAGTTAAGGTTGCAACTACCAAAAGGGAATTTTTTTTTTAATAAAGTTTCTTAAAAAAAAAAAAAAAAAAATTAAAGCAACCTGCTTGTCCTAATTTTCTCTCCCCTTGCTTTTGTGATACATTTTCTGTTCACGCGCAAGGGGAATTACGCCATGTAATTATTATACATTCAGAGACCTTCAAGTGCTTGGCTCCCAGTTCACTAACTTCACTGCTTTGGCTGAAAGTTTGGATAGTTCAGGTCCTCTCCCAAGCTCAACAGTGTATGTCTTCATTCTACCTACCTTCAGACTCTTAACTGGAGAACCTTCTTTAGGAGCAACAGTCCAACTAAATATCCAATATGAGTCCACTTTACCTAATTTCCATACCTACTGAACACCAGTGGCATCTTTGTTTCTCCTGCAGGGCCATCTGCACACTCTTCAACCACAGGAGAATCACCCCCAAAATTGTTTCCAGCCCCAGGGTGGGGAATATCCAATGTAAAAGCATTGCAGAACCCTCTTCTTAAAGCTGAACCACAGGAGCTGTGGGGTCAGGAGGACATTTGGGTTGATGGTGGGATGAAATGTCTCTGATTCTATTACCTCTTTCTGTTGACTGGGGAGCAAGACTAGAATATCACTTAGATAACTAACTAAAATCCCACACAGAGGTTTGCCACGGAGTTACAGGGGCTTTGGACTAGTCCCCAATTTAGCAAGTATTTAAGGACACAATTGTGATTATGTGCATGATTAGTTAAGTACAGGGTGTTGATTAGTAACTATGTCACTATGTCACATAGCTGTAGCATTGTATAACTTCAGGCATGCACCTGGTAGATTGCTTTAGTATTTCAAAACAAGTATTATATATTCTCCATAAAAAATACTGCCAGCTTTTTTAATCAACTAAATTAATTTTTGTAAGGATTCTTCCCAAATTGTGTCTATTAAGATTTTTCCTATTTTTTCCTTCTCCAGTTCCCCTTCTTTCCACTTTTTCAACAAGGAAGAAAACAGATGATGGAAAAGTAGAGCAAGAAATTTAACCTAAACTATTAGCAAACAATGTTTCAGAGTTTGGTTTCAGGTTTTAATGTTTTCCCTAGATGATTCACACACAAATAAATTATTTTATTCAAGCAGCCTTATGTTAACACAGCCAACAGCTGAGGTCTTAAATAAATATTAAAAAGAGGTTTAATTTTTTATTTTAGAAAATAGGTAAAATAGCATCACTGCATACTTTGAAACAAAATATTGTTAATTTCTTTATAATTTAGGTTGGTGTTAAAAATGTGCATGTAGATTACACTGCAGGATAGAGACATCTTTTCTTGGTATATCCATTACCTGTTGAAGGAATTCAATTCTGAAGCACCAAGTGCTATGAACAACTAATGAACACCTTCAGAGAACTAAGTTAACTGAAACGCGATCACATCAATGCCGTATTCTGATATCTTTTTTTTTTTCCCTGTGTCAGTTGTATTCTTACTTTCACTACCTAATGGGAAATGTTATTAAAAGAGGAAGCACTTGTATATCACTGATGTTGATCCAGCCTAACTCTGTAAAAGTAGGGAGGGAAAAACAAATTTAGAGAAAAATCAATGCAGCATAGGAAACTTTTATTTAAATATTTTCAGTATGCTCCAGTCCAACCTCAACTGATAGGATGCAATGTAGGAATTACTGTGTGGTATTCTAGAAGTCCTCTGTTTGCAGAACATTTGGCTGTATCACAACCATCCCCTCTGACCTTAGAGCCATTGAATCAATGAGGGGAAGACTGGTGAGTGCCAGGGAAAGAAATGGGTAGCTTGCAAATGTGAGGTTAGGGAGATTCTGCTGTGTGTGTGAGATTTTCATAGACATACATAATGTGTACGTGTGGGTCTGTACGTGTCAGAATATGTCTATCTATAAAATAAAAGTTGGTTACAATAGATGTTCTTATCTGACCTACTTAAAATTGTACATGAAAGCACAGTTAATTTCATCTCCTATCTGTCAGATTGATATAAATCTCCTGTTCAGTATTAATTATTGTAAGCATGAATATTCTTCATTTTGGGGGGAGACCTGAAAGCTACTGCAGACAGAAATCCTGAACTCATTAAAATTCCCTCCCACACCCCCTCGCTGAATGTGTGTGCAACTTTTCAGACAGGATTCATCACTGTTATGGCTGTCATGCAGTCTTTTGCAACTTCGGACAAGGCATGTAAAATGCTACCTTTTTGTGAAGCATTCATGTTTTTAAACTCAGTTTACCTTCATTGTGCTGTGAAGTAAGCGGGAGCAAAGTGGTCTCGATTTTCATCTGAGCCTCACCTAAATGCTCGGAGCTCATTTTCCTTCTGTTTCTTTCTGCTTTTAAATCCTGCGAAGTAGCTTGACCTCAATAGCTCATGAGGTGATGCAGGGTGTTAGTGATGTTTTTGTTCTTTTTTAATGAAATAATGTGTTCCTATCCAAAATGATGTCAGTGATAAGTGTAGAAATCAGGAATTCAAAACTAAGGTTAAACGGACATCGTACTGTTTGAAAAACAAATCCAGAACAAAAACTTGCTTTACATCTGGGTCTCTGTTTATGGCTTTAAACCCCATCGGGTGGGGTTTCCTTCCACCTGGAGGTTTCTTCTCCTACCATGAAGGCCCTGATGCTCCCAGGCCCTGATGTCTCTCAAGCTGATGATTCCAAGCGTCAATAGGAGTCTCACAGACTTCTGTCCCTTACTGAACAAGAGGATCAGTTCATGGGATCTGGGATCTGAACCAGATCAACAGTTAACACTTTCAAATTAGGGTGTTTGTGGAAAGGAGTAATGAATTGTGTTTTAATGGTCAGGAGTGCAGACAGGTTTTAGTTATTTGCCTTGTACCCATTATTTTCACAGGGACAACTGTATTTGGATGAAGAACAGTCCCAAAGGGATAGGAAGGGGCTGCAGAAAAAGAAAATACAGTTTCACTCAGAAATGCTGAGCTATTAATAAACTCTTTTCATTAGACAATTTAAACTAGTGTCATGAAAAATCAGACACAATTGCCCYCCAAACCAAGAAAGACACATCCTAGAATAGTCAATAGACTCATAAGTACATGTTCAGCCAAGATGCCTGAAAATCAGGTTCGGCTCCCTGCTCTGTCAGAGCTGAAACCAGAACTATTTCTGACGTGTTAGGTGAGTCCTACAATTGCTGAACTACTCTGGCTATGAGAAATATTCTGAAAACAGCATTGTGAACATTGATAATTTTTTCTGTGGAATCACAGTGATTACAATTTGATTGTTTTTCTTAAAAAATTAAGTTAGGAAGTGCCTGCACTGGTCTCGCTCTGTATTCTTGGAGCTTGATTTCTCAGTGTTGCCTCAAAATTTTCTTTCGCAGGTATATGAACCCTTCCTGTAGCCCAGATAAGAGGGAATGTCACTCCTGAGCCCTTTAGAAGATGCTGTCCAGAGAGGTTAATGTAGCCTCTAACATGAAGATGAATTTGTCATGAGAAGAAGGGCTGCACAAAGGGCACTGAAGAGAAATCTTTGCATCTGCAATTTTTGTCTGTGGTACACTTAAAAAAAAAAAAAAAAAAAAAGGAATGGGGAAGAATATATTTGCCTGTTGTGCTAAAATTAAGGAGAAGAAGTGCAATTTAGACCAGGTAGTTCTAGGTACCTTTGAGTGGCTTCCTTATTCTCACAGTCAGGCGTCTCTGAGAAATATTTAGTAAATAGTCTCTTACGCTGTAGTCAACAACCCTCATGCCACCATTTCCACTGGGAAAAGTACCTTTGCAGTGGCCAGCTCATAATATTTGGTTTAAAAAGTACTTAGTCAGCACAAAGCATCTTCACTGAATTAGACATGTCTGTCAGGGTCAGATTTGAAGGTGAGATTTTGAAGGGAAAAACAGAACAGCAGATGAAGGACAACATAAACTGGTTTAATCTAGATATTCACTCCCTAATCTTGCAAACATCTATGGTTTTCTTTAACTCTACGTGAACCTTTGCACAGTGTGTTTAGCTGCATAGTGCACTGTTTTTTCAAAGTCCTTTGGTTTTAGAGGAAAAAAGAAAGAAAAAAACCTCTCATCTCAGAGTCATTCTACAAGCCATTTATTCATCAGAAATAATTGTGGTCAGACATTTAGCCGAGAATGCTGGTATTTGTCCTAATGTTCTGTAAATGTTTATACCAAACTTAAATGAATGTAAATACCCCATCTCTGAGCTCTGTGGTAAATCGTTTGTTCTGCACAGAGAGCGTTTGGCGGGGAAGTTATGCTGCAGCCCATTCCTACTGAAATAGTTGAGACCGATGGCAACTGGCCATCTAATCCCTGAGCTCAAATGTAAATACTTTGCTCTACAAGCAAAGCTGAAAAAAAACAAGCCTCATTTTGGTCACTTTTGTTCCAGGGGGAAAATAATCTGCACCAACCCTTTTTCTGACACAACTTATTTATCTCTGCACGCTGCTGAGCTCTGCAGCCTGACGTATTAAAAGTCAAGTCTAGGCTCTTCCTCTTCTCCCTCCATCTCAGAGCATTTGCTCAGAGTATTTGCTTGTCTCCCCATGTTTTAGCTCATGAGTCAAAGGAATGAGTAGACAGCAAAAGTTTCAATTTGTTTTGGGCGAAACCTTGAACATTTATTTTCACTGCAGGGAAAACTCCCATTCATTTCAAAGGGAAGAAGGACTGCAGGCGTGCGCTTCCCACTTCTGAAAATCAGAGCTCGCGGATGCAAATTTAAGACTTGCAATAGACAGGTATCAGTTCCACTAATTAAGTCTCATTTATCTTAACCATTTCACTACTTAATCAGATAGCACAGTGATAAGACGTTATAAAAATATATGACAGATAGTCAAGGTCTAGACTTCTCTAATGTGGCAATTTTTTATATTATGATCTTTCTTTGTATATGCAGRTGAACTGCTCTTTTATTAACTTCCCTTTATAAACATTTCACACGCAAAAAATCAGATAGGGCTTTGGAAAAAAAAAAAAGCTTTCTAAAGTGATGAGAATAAATTAGCCCATAATTGGACTGATTGGTAAAATTTCAGTACAATGCAATAAAAGTGCACCATTATCAGGATTTAAACTTACTATGGGGAATTTTTATTGCTGCTCATTTAAAAAATACCATCTTTGGCTGTACTCTGCAGGGACTTGCCAGTGTTGAAGCAGGTAAAGAAATCTGTAGGAGGAAAGGTCCCCTCACACAAATTTAGGTAGAGCAAACATTTAGCTGTTGATATTTATTATTGAATTACATCAGTTTTCATGGGCTGTTATCTGAGGTTGAGGATTTGTATGCTGGGTGCTTTCCATAAATCTGCATAGTATTTGATGGACAGAAACATTAAAGAAGAGTGATCATCTATCCTCGCAGACCATCTCTGCTACAAACCTAACCAACAGTCTAAGAACATCAGCAGGTTTTATCCGTTAACAGCATGGAGGAGTAATACACAAAAGGTCTACATTTAATGCCTAGATCAGATCAGATTTAATGCCTAGAAACTGAAGCTAGGCACCATTCTGACAAGAAGACTGTCACACATTTTTGGGTTGGAGGCAGATCAAGTGTACAAATTATGTGCCTGGACTTTTGTTGAACTCTTTAGCTCAAAATGGGGAGTGTTTCTCACCCTGTTGTTTTGTCTCATTCAAATGCTTCCAGGAGAAGCGTATGGCTTCTGCTTTTCAGGTAATCAGACTCCTTGTGGTTTTCATGATCCTCTGATTTGCAAACTTCTGGAAATTTCCAAATGGAAAGGCATCCTATGGTAAAGGTTCCTGACAAGAAACTTCCTCAAGAAACTTACTTCTTTTAGTTCCTTTTGGGTGCTCCCACAATATCCTTGAGATCTCACACTCAGTGTGACTTGAAGGTTATCTCGTTGGGAATATTTCAGAGAAAGGGAAAAGTGAATTCAAAGCGCACATGGTAAACATATCAACTCATTCTTATTTACACTAACAGAGCTCCAGTTAGCCCATAGTTGTGTTACCAAAAAGAGGCAATATTAAGGGTAAATAAGCAGAATAGTGAGTTACCAAGATGAAAATTAACATCTCGTTCTTAACCTAGAAACTTTCTGGTTCTCATGGAAAAGTCTAGTCACAAGTTAAACAAAAACAAAAAAAGTGGGCCTAAGTGAAAAACCCAAACAACCCAACCGCCAATCGTAATATGCTTAGCAGGAAAGGAAATACGCAGAATAGCCAAAAGTTTAGAGGGCCCTTTTGGTGAACAGGAACTCCTACAAGCAGACAAATGGTGACGAAACTACCGAGCTATGTGATCCCGCTATCAGAACCGCATCTTTTGTTCAAGGCAAATTGCCATAGCTTCTCTGTCTGTGTCTCTCAGGCTGCTGAGCATGACCTTTGCGGGAATAACAGAAGGCAAAAAAAAAGGATTGCAAGGCTTTCAAATATTTTTGCAATAGAAAAGTGCCTATGTCTTACACGGCCCTTTCAGTCTTGTCCTTCAAAGTCGAGAATTCTCCACTTACACAGGGGTATCACTGACAGCACGAATAGGTCTTTAGTCTGATATTGTAACTTTTGCTTTTCTACGAAATGAGGAGGAGAGTTGCAAAAAATATTTGCTACAAAGACGGGGTTTACAGTTACAGTTCAAGAATTGCTAGGCTACGTACTGACTGACTTCATCTGAGCCTCGGTACTCTGGCTGTAAATAAAATGCTGTCATATAAGAGAAGGAATAGCAGGGTCAGGTATCACATCTTTTTGCAAAATTATTTTGTTAGGTAGGGCAACTTGAAACTTGTGATCTGAGCTTTAAAGCAAAAATCTAAATAGTTTTATTAATGTTTATAATTTGCTCTGTAGTGTTTTAATCACTAATTSAGATTTCACTGGTGAGTGGACTGTTAAGATAATAGTATCATAACTCTTATTAACATTGATCCATTAAGGAAGTTAAAACTCCATTTTCTAATAACAGTCAGAGACTGTAGCTCATAATTCCCTTTTGAGATTTGGAATACCTGGTATGGTTCATAAATTTCCACTTACTGAGGTCATATAGTTCCATAAGAATTTCAGCTTTTATGACAGTAAGGCTTAGATCTTAGGACTGCAGAGATAGAAACTTGTATTGCAAATACTCAAATACAAGAAAATACAAGAAAATRCTTAAATACAGGAAAGCACCCTAAATTTACTGTCTTTCCTGTTTCCAAATCTCCTGATTGTGTGGCTCACCTCAAGRTTTAAAGAATGAGGTGACTTATGAATATTGAAAGAGTGAATAATTAAAATTTCAACAGCAAAGGAAGACCCTCTTAGGTCTTGATGAACTAGGTCATRTTTTTTAACTGTGTTTTGTAGACTATTTTTATTAAAATTATGATGATTTATGATTAATTGACCCAAACCAGAAAAATGTAATAAAAAAATCAGAATTTCCCACACTTTTTCYTCCTCTTTTTCTTTCTTGACATTTATGTCTTTAACTGTGAAGCTATTTTTTTCTTTGTCTGACAATCTCTGACTTATATTGGAAACAAATTTGAATAGCCTATGCCTGTTTCTTTGAGATTGCATTAGGCTATTGATGACAGTTAAACCAGAATACATTTTTAAACTGAAATTCAGAGCATGTCAGAACAGAAACTGAAGTCTCTTAGGTGTTTGAATAGATTATCAAGATGATATTTTATCAGCATTAGGGATATTATAAATGTATTTATATTGCAGGAAAATAGATTCTAAGGCATTTAACACAAAAGATACATTATATTGATTTCTACCAATCCCTCAGAAATTCCATTCTGAATGGAATTCAGATATTCTAATATTTTTTGTCCTGTGGTTCTAAAACAATGTAAGTTGTGAGGAGATAAGAGTACTGCAGTTTTAATTGCCCTTTCTGAAAGGGAAATTACTCTGCAAAGCCCTTTACCAAGTCGTYGTCTGAATGTTTCCAAAGCAAAAGCTTGTACTGAAATATTAACACATCCTGAAACTGTGTTATCTTCATCTTATTAGAGAAGAGCTGGGCAGATGTGGTACAGACACYCCTTCCCCATGCCTTATTCTTACACACTGACTAAATTATATCACCCATTTTTGTCTGACCATAGATAACCAAAGAACAGAACTGCAGCAAGGCTTTAGGGAGAATTTTAATTTGCTTATTTTTCTCCCCACCTTGTTCTTCCTTTGCCAACAGTCRCTCTCCCAGAAACCAAAGCTTGTCTCTGCGGCTTCAACAGAGTCAGACRTTGGTGGGACCTGGGAGCCAGGATCCACCATGGTAAAACATAGATCCTCATTTCCCTCCTGGTCCTGGTGTCCTCAGTATCCATATTTCATGAAAGTTATTTGGCTCTTGGTTTCTCTTTGGGAGTGAACCCAGTCCTCTGCAGAATTAAACACAACTGCAGTTCCAGGGACAGCAAGTGAAACACTGTAAGGCTGCAACTGCTCCAGATTTGGGTCACTTTACCTTATGCAGTCCTCCAACACTATTCCAGTGAGCTTTCTACCCTCACACACCTCACTCAGCCTCTTAACACTGGCCAGCTGGGGAACACATATTTCCAGGCTGGACTATATAAATAATGCTTTGGTGGGATTCAGCACAGCCCTTGCATTATTTCAGAAACTTTAAAAATAAACCAGCAACAGAAAAAGACGATAATGACGTTTTATGGCTGCAGGGCACCCCTTTGGAACCACGTCTTTACAGATGGAAATGGGGCATGGCACCATGCTACAGTGCCTGTGTGGTGTGGATGCAGCCTGTCTGCTCTACACACAGACAGCTCCAAGCTCTSTGAAACCAGGCACTTTGCACCATTTAATGAGGGCTACGGACACTACCCTCAGGTGAACATATTTAACAGCGCACAGGTAGTCAAAGCCTCTTCCATCTATGTTTGCATCCTTCATAACCTGTCCTTGTTATGACCTTGTCCTGGAAGGGGAAGGAGGAGATATGGGGTTGTAGCAAGAGTGACCCTGAGCATGCCCTGTACAYTCAGCTCAAAGAGACAGGGTCCACGGAGGGAGGTAATGACTGCAATCGTTTTGCCATGAGCAACAAACCTCCGCGTAGGCTGTTAAAAGAAAGAATTGCACCGTCCCTTCTCTTGAAGGATTGCACAGTGACTCATAACAGCCTTGRTATTGCTCAGCCTGAGATCGAGGAGTGGGAAGGGAAGAGCCCTCACAAATACTGAGTTTACAAATAGCATTGAATTACTGATTCTGATACTTGCTGTCGTGAACTCAGAGAATATCGCTTTTTCTCTGCGTACAGTCCTGTTCCTCCCCCTGGAAATCCCTCATGGGCCAGTGCAAGCTCTCTGGATGATGGCAGMCTCTTAAGTTAGGTGCTCTTAATCCATCCCACGGTAGCCTGCTTCTTCCCTAAGCACCTAACTTTAATTAAGTGCCTGAATTTAAACCATATGGACAATCTGTCTCCTGTTTCACTAAGTTATGCAGAAGAAAGATGCTGTCAAATTGAAAGGGTTAGTCATTTTCAAGTAAAAAAAAGGGTTCTAAGGAATTTCAGAAAAACACTATTTCTGTTTTACAGGTGAGTAAACAGAAACCTAGAAAGATTTAAATGAACCAGGCTCAGTAACAGGCTTAGATAGGAAGGGAACCTAATTTTTCTAATGTGAGCCTGCTGTCTCTCACTGTCACGCCACTCTCAGTAGTCAAGCTATCAGAGAACCACTCTTCCTTCCTCTCTGATGCTTTGCGTGTCCTTTGAAATGGCAAAACATCTTCCTGATATAGACATCAGTGAAATAACTCTGTCTAAACATTTCTGTAGGCATCTTTTTAAAGTAAGGTGGACCATTTAGCTTGGCGTGTTTGGGTCTTGACACCTTATGCACACATATAAATATTCCAGGCCTTGGAGGGACCAATTAAAAAGGAATTTCCCAGGTGTGAGTTTTAACACAAAATTGGATAAGCAGCAGTCAAGCTTCAGATTTCCTTTGATTGGCTCTTTGTCTGCTACATCTGCATGTAAAGTTATTTTATGAGCTGAGAGGAATGAACCAAAGACCAGACAAAGATCATAGCTAGAAGCTAATCTGCGTGTTTTAAAAACATTTGATAATTAAACTTTGTTATACCAGTAAGAATGATTCTGACCTGAATTTAGGCTGGGAATCCTGCACCTTACTCCTCCTGTCCAGCAAGAGAAGCACCAGCCCCATGCTGCTCTGCAGAGGATGCACAATGGACTGGGAGAACATGCACAAACCTCTTGGGGTGTCCGGGGAGAACTGGAGGCTCCCAGGGCTGGAAAGTATGCCCACATAGGACAAAAGGCCATCTTGGTGAACTTGGCAAAGTAGGAGCTTGCAGTGAGTGGGTCTCCTTGCAAGGAATGGGCAAGGTAAGATATTACAAMTATTCTCTCCTTGTGTGACCAAACTCCTGTGGCTTCAGGAGTGGCAGCATTTGTATAACACCTGCAAGCCTTGCAAGATGGGCTTGGGTGAATTTGCCTCCTGCCTCAGTTTCCTTTTCCATATGCAGAATAAACATGTTGACCTTTGTTTACAACCAYTGATAAAAAGAAACACTATATAAAATTTTATGAACATGAAGACTCATTTAAGGATGCAGTTGGCTGATGCAGCTGCAGTGCATCAAGTGGAAGGTTCCAGACTTCACCAAGCTACTGAACATTCCCCTGGTTATATAATAACTGGACTAGGGATTTGACCCTCTGGGCTATTGCAAGGCAACTACACAGTGTTCRCTTGTGGCAGATGTTGCAGTGTTTTCTAGTTCTCCTCTCCCTCCTGCCATGAACGCTGCAGAGACATAAAGAGCAAAGGAAACAAAGATGAGATGATGGGCTTCCTCCTTCTCTGTCACAAAACACTAAGGTTAATTTACCAGAAGGAACTGCCGCAGCTTTCATGAGATATATAAAGCTTTAATCCCACGTAATCACCATTGCCAAACTAGTCTGCTCAATGGGATAAAATGTCTTCCCTGTGCCCACTGGGTGGGAAATCAGTTGATTAGAGGCATTTGTGGAACCAAAAAGCTTTTTTGCACACTGCCTCCAGATGACCTTTTATAAATCCCACCAAATCCTAGCTTGCTTCCCACCATGTTGCTAATACTTTGATCTACGGCCTGCTAATGAGGTACATATTGCTTCACCTCCAGTAAAGGTATTAGGGTGTCTACTCCGTTCTGCAGCACCACAGAGATTATAGGTGTCTGCGCCAGGAGGAAAAGGAATTTCCAGGGCATAAGTCATCATTTAGAGTTATTAACAAAAGGATTTATTATGTTGCTCTGTTTCAAACAGTGGTATACATGATGCCTAGAGCATGCCAGAGTGCAACTGCCTACCACATAATGTCCTAATGAATCACCGTGCACTGGAGGAGCTGCAGAACCTCAACATTCAATAGCACATTTCTCCCCCACACACCAAATTGACAAATAAGGCCATAATGGCTTTGCACTTTTATCAGGTAAAACTGATCTCAGGAAGATGAGTACATTGAAACCACGTCGAGAACTATGGGGGGGGAGGGGGGAAATCCACCTTTAGAAAAAAAAAAAAAAAAGGAGAGAAAAAGTATTGGTGCAGCAAAACAGCTCTAACGCAAAGCTAAGTKCTAACCCCATGGGCACCGGGGGTCTGTGTCTGTGCCCGGGAAGTCAATGGGATCTTTAACCATGACTTCAGGGCTTGCAGGGTCAAGTCCTACTGTAAGAACCTTGCTTTCCAGARTTGTGAAGATGAGGCTGACTAAAGGCTATTCAATCCTGCTTGTCCACGCTTGCCCTCTGTGTAATTTATAGTAATTGAAGGCCAAAGGCTCTCTCCTCTAAAACAAGCAGTTAAGAAATAGTTCTCCTTTTACTGAACCAGGGTCCAGTGAGGTTTAATTAAACAATGTTTAGAGTGCATTTTGAGTTCTCCAGGTGGCAGGAGAGACAAATTATTATTTATTTGCTTTTGCTTATTTTATTTGCATTTTCAGGCTTAAAGACTAAAATGACTATGTTTTTTTCTGATTTTGCTTTCAGTAAAGGTGCCATAAATTTTCTTATTTAATCCATATGGAAGCAGACTGAATATTTATTTGTCCATGGTTAATAGCTAAAATAATCTCTGAAATGCCACAGTCCTCTCTGGTTGTGTTTTGGGAGAGGTGAAAAAAAATCCTAACATTCATTTGGCCCTGTTTGATAACTGAAGAAACGTTGGCATTTTTCAGCACTCTGTTTTAATTTCAAATTCTCACTAATGCTTTTTTAGGGACAAATCTTCCCCTGGCAAAACCTTTTTTCACCCTCATGAAAGTAAGTTGGTTTAGCTTGGAAGAGAGCCAGCGTTTAAATGCAGTGAGAAACAAGATCATCTCCATGTAGTCCCTCATCCTCTTCCTCCCTCTCTTCTCCCTCCCCTACCCACGCTCTGTGTTAAGAAGTGGGGTTGAAACAAGTCTTGTAGTCAGTCCCTTGGCACACTGCAGTATTTCTCCTGCCGCCATTTCTTTATCCTTCCAGCTGATGAGCCTTAGGAGTGTGGATTTTTACCTTTCTGGTAAATCAYTGATTCCTTTTGATAGCTTATGGGGGAGAAGGCTGATGGCATAACAAGCAATGATTTTTAGGACCATTTAGCATCTCAAAAGAAAGGGTTTCAAAGAGGGGAGAGCAGCAACAGAGGTATCTGTCTATTTTTAAAGCAAAGCATGGGTCAAATTCTGCTTCCACTAAACTCTGTGGCACAGTTCCCAAAGCTTGTGCTAAGAGGAAGCTCGGGCCCAGGGGATGACGAAGCCAGTGATTATACAGCACATTATGTTAAAGAAAAATTAAATCAAATGCAGCTGCTTTTATATAATTCAAAGACAGAACTCAGTGTTTTCTTAAATTATTTTTAGTTCCTTTTCCCCTCTCCCCTCTCCACACACTGATTCCTTGCGTACAAAGTAAAGCTTCAAAGAACATAAGCAAAATCCAACCCTTTTATTTAAGTTTTGAGTTTTTGTTCCCTTTTTTTTTCCCATTTTAAAATAAAAATAAGTTTCTTCTACTTGTCTGTGTTGCAAAGAAATCCTGCTTTTTAGTTCCTTCTCTGATGCATTTGTGGTGTTAGAGACTCAAAAATGCCTTAATGGGGGGACAAGGTGATGGCTGAACYTCAGCTTTGGAAAAGCGTCACTGTCCATTCCAGTCAAATGAGGCTTGCACTAAGTCACGTCCATTCAGAAAGACTTGTTTTAAAACAAGCATCTACATGCCACTGGTTACTGGAGCCTAACCTGGCTAAAAGGTAGATCGGAAACCCACAGTGGGTTTGATAAAAGTTATACAAAATGAGCTCAAAATTCACATGTTGTTACTAAGTGGGAAAAARACATCAAATGAGGAAAACAGCTTTAATGCAAATAGACGTATCGCGAAGTGCAGAATATTATATGTCCTCCTAGAGGAAAGTCTTTAGCTGAAAATATTTGACTTTTTATTGAGTCATTAATGTGATTCCACAGTTAAGGGCATTTTCTTCTTGCTGCTGATTCAGCAGACTTCTTAAGCCTGCATGAAACCTGAGCATGTTTGTAGTTCCACTAAGTTCAACTGGGACACAATCACATGAATCAAAAGTGAGATATGCAAGTGCCTTTCTGAAGCAGGGCCCTATACCAGTGACAAAACTTCCAACTGCAAGATGTACCATCAGGCAATTTCTGCTAGAAGCTTGATTTTTGCCTTGTTTACTAAGTCAGTTGATAATATTTCGTTCTGCAATTGAATACAAGCAGACATTATTTTTAGCAGATTCTTGACAWCCAGTGTTTGTGGAAATAACATTGCTGATAAAATTCTGATAAATTTTAAGCTTTGTACACCTCTTTGCCTTACTTTACATCTCTCAAGAAAAAGCAATAGCAATCACATAAGAAAATTCCCCACAGATCTGGAAGAAAAATGTCTCTGATGTAACTGTACTATTTTTAATTATTTGTGAGATGTTTAGAGCGGTGCTGAGAGCATCTGAACTCATGACTAAGTAAATAATTCTACCCATATTGAGATCCAAAATTTAGCACATGTATTTTTTAAGAATCCAATTATTTTATTTTGTTCTGGGAGAGGAGGTGAGAGAAAACTGCCAAGGGGAAAATAAAAAAAAAAAAAAAAGAAAAAATGAGAAACAACTTTTTGTGTGGAATTGTTAGGGAAATCATACACTATCAGGTTGCATACATATATTTTCCACATATAAAGTACTTTTTACTAGAAGACGTTCATAAAAGCCTCTCAATTCAGTCATTTGACAGATGAGATCTGTTCTTGATGTCAGTCACTGAGTTACAGGTCTCTTCGTCTATTCTGCTACTGTGATTCTTATTCTGTTTATCTTTGTGCCCACACAGTATATCAGTATAAATTTATACTTGCGTATGCATATTCTATACATACAGCCTATCTTTATTATGCAGATGATAGCAGTGTTAAGCTTGCTGCAGAGGGCATCTCTTTCATATTTCAGAGGAATGCTAGGCAAGGAGATCTATTCTTGAAGCCCACAATATTAGAATAAGAATGAAACAATTTTCATAGCAATACAGTGGGGAAAAAACAGTAAAACTCTGAGAACAATAAATGCAGGGCTTTTTTTATGAGACGCAGCAGAACAAAACCTGGTGTTGAAAACATTTAGAGCAACCTCAGCGCTCAGGAATGGAATTACTGGGGTTGGTTCACCACTGCGCTGTGCTCTGCACAGTCAGAGAGCAAAGTGGGTGGAAATCGCTACCGTCCTCCATCCCGGCACAGCCCCGTGCTACTCCCACCTCGCTCGGTGCAAATGAGTACCAAGAAGAACGCAGTGGAAACATAAGCCATGGTTCTRTGCAAAACAACAGATTATCCTTTTTTTTAAGTATCTTTCTACTGTTCTTCTTTGTTCATTTTTAAATTTATGCTAGTGCCGCTATTATTATTGAATTAAAACTGACACATTCATATTATGAGTTCAGGTTTCTGTTTTCTACTGCACACATAAAAGCCAAACTTATTAAGCAAGTTCTGTGACCTGTGAAACCACTGAAGTCTGTTTCTGAAGACTTTCAGTGTAGGTTTCCCACAGGCTGGACATTCAATAACACCTATGTCTTCCATGACCTCCGTGGCACCAAGTCATACCGAGGCCTTTCCCTCAGCCCAGACTAATTAGGACTTTCTCATTACTATTTTTAAAGGATTCCTCAGGATTCAATATCTTCTGAATTTCTAGTCTTTTGATGAATTTTGTTTAAATCAATCAATAACTTTAAAAAAAAAAAAAAAAAACAACAAAACCTGTGGGGGAGGAATGGACAGCAAACAAACAATCAATCAATCAGCATGATTGCCTCAGATTTGTTTTTTGACAAAAACAGATTATTTTTTTTTTTTCACTCAAACCAATTTTTGAATTTTTATTATCATCCCCAAAGGTGAGGATTCATCTGATTTGGCCCTAGTTGCCCAACAGTTAGGGATCTATTTGGAAGCTGTCATCTAAGATGAATGGACATGCATGGAGAGAAGGTGTAAGTACAACCTAGTCCTGAAATAGATACCACAAGCAGACRGCATGGCTTGACGCTCTGGGGTAGTTCTGTCCCTCTCCATTTCCTACCAAAGAAACTCTTAAGTCTGATTTGCAGTAAATGTCTAACTCTTAGATGAGAATGGTTAGGTGGGGTTTATCTGGTTCCTGGAGAATACCGTAGGAAACTGCTGTGAGTCACAGCAAGGATATTCTGTATCTTCTGCAATACAGATCTGATGGCTTTTCTGAACTGATTTTTCAAGAGTTCAGTGGTGCTTTGCTCTTACTTCAGCTAKCATGAACAGTGGTACTTGGTGACCCCAAAACCATATCCACTAACACTTTTGAGGTCCCTACTGTAAGCCAAACTCTTTGCTGAGTGGAATGAGGACTGAACTACTTCTTAAGTTCTGTGCGACTTCAACTTAAACTCTAATGGCACAGTACAGCTCCCAGTTAGAAGATAAAGCAAAGTGCCCTGAGCCAAATTATCAACCACCAGCTGCTAGGTCTGTTCATTCAGTCTGCARCTACGCACAAGCACAAGGTGTTTCATTAGACCTCTGAAATGGCTATTACTTTCCCTAGGGCCTTGCTTTTGAGGTCTTGGTACCTGTGACACTTGAAAAGTCAAGACAAGATTATGATAAATTCTTGTGAAATAGATGAAATAGAAACCACAATAGAGCTCCCTAGACCTAGATTTTGAGGAGATTCAACCACGTGCTACTCACATGCGGTTCATAAATACAGTGGGACAGGCAGTGAACCTAAGCTGGGGTTACTTTTTTGGTTTGGGTTTGGTTTGGTTTGGTTTGGTTTTTCTTCTGAAGCAACCCAGCCAATGTGTCTGTAAGAAATCATTGAGATAGAGAGGAGTCCTGCAATGCCTAGTGCTTTCTGAAGGCTGGGTCCTAATTCTCGCACAAAGAGTGTCTACCCACACCTGTTGAAGCATAGCTGGCCTTGGAGTGGACTCACCAATGTCCACAGAAAATATTACACAAAATTTTCCTTTGGTACTTGCAAACTATGCACCATCAAAACTGAGATAATAAAAAAATCAAAGGATAGCAAACTGTGGTGCTTAACAGAAGAGCTTTTGATTTTGATTGCACCTACAAATGCAAAAAGGGAGCTGGAAAACTGGTCGTTTTACTTTTTGTGGTGTTTTTCTCGTTAAAAAAAAATCTCTGTAACAAATTAACAATGYAAGAATTCCAATTTGTGAATGATAATGTGCAGAAAAGAGCTGTTAAGAAAGGATTTTAAAAGCCGCGCTACTGTAAATCATTGCAGTGTAAGACTTACTTCTACATAGATAATATAACCCCATATGCCTTTGAAATTCTGCAATAAGTGAGAGGAATATAAAATGAAGGGTATCAGATACTATAAGCAAACTGCTTCTTAACACCTCTATCAAGGCAATACATTTTAACTTGGTACGTTAAAAATGCAAACAAAACCTTTAACTCCTAAGATCAATTGCAAGCATAGACAGACTCCAGGTTTAGGAAGAGCATTCTGTCTTGTCAAGCTCACCTTATCATCATGGAAGAATAAACAGCGTAATTATTCTCACCTTTTTGTTTGTTTTCTAATTGGATCATTTATTACTTTCAGGAAATTCAAATCAACATCAGATTTATAGCGCAAGGCTTCTGAAATATTGATTTGGTTATAGAAATGTCAAAGCTGGCAGGTAAGCTGTCTTGTTGCCTCAGGAGTCTTTTGCATTAGCAGAAATTATGGAAAAGGCCTTTAGAATTGAGTAAGTTTAACAATTTGTTTCTGTGTTATGTATGGTTAAAAACTCTGTTCTTTTACCGATATTTTAGCTCCATTTATCAGCCTACGGTTTATAACATTGGTGTGTTTGAATCAAATACACAAAGGATGGGATTGTAACCATTCTGTTTTGTGGAATGTATTCTACTTCTAGGTTGGCTACAACAGGTTCTTGGATGACTGTTAACACAATTTTTCTGGTTAGTTACCAAATATCTACCAATGCAAACCATGGATGATCCTGAAATGGCTCCTCTGCATTCCCTGTAAGTTCTCAAGTGCTCAAAGTGTATCTTTGAATGAATTGTACTCTCTGCTACTCAGCAATGCATGTTTCTGCTGTTCCTTTCACCAAAAATGCAAAGCAAGACCTAAAACATAATTATCTCAAACTTGTACATTAGGGAATTCGGTTTAACTCTCWATCTTATGATGTTGAGGAAATTTACTCACAGATTCATGACCTCATTTTGTGAGTCAAATTCATCCTACTAGTTAGGATATAGTACCTCTTCCAGCCATGCATATACTACCGCTTATGCATTTTGTGAGTGGTAAAGGGACTGATTTTCTATGTTCAGCAAAAAACCTTGGACAACAAGGAGTTTGGCATTTGATCTAAATCTCACTGAAGTCACTGGAAAAAAACAGAGTTGAAATCAGCCACCACCCTAATAACCTGTCATGACATAAAGAAAAATCTTGCCACAACTTATGATGTTCCTACACATAAGAAACTCCCGTCGACACCAAGTGTGGTGCTGCATGGAAGTGGCTTTCTGTTTGATAAGCTTTAGCCTAGACAGGAAGAGGCTGTTGGGGGACAACAACCGTGTGCGCACGTGTACACTGCGCTAGTCATCCTGGATGCCCTTTAAAAACAGCAAAGGGAAATGGGTGCTTTTAGGACTTGGTTTATCTGACTTCATTTAGAAGTTTCCTTTTATAAAAACAAGATTGACTGTGCTGTAGATGAGCTCGTTTTATCTTCATAGTCTRTACTGGAAGAATAATTTGGAAGTAGGTACCCATAGAGGGGCTTGGCCAGAAGATAATCCCATGAGCTCTCAAATATTCCCTAAGACAAAGTAGTGTTACATAGCGGGGGCCCAGAAGAGTTGCAGGGAGATAGGGGAAAATAGAAACAAATGCTGTTTTGTTTTGTGAAGTGAAGTGAAGTGTGATGCTTTAGAACTACTGATAAAACAGGAAGATCAGAATTTTTTCTTTCTCTTCCTTTCTTCATGCATACATATGCAGTTCTTAAAGACTGTGAAGTTTTACGAGATGACAAGCAGAGGAACCAAAAGAGAAAGTAACGGTTCTTAGAGCCTCTATTACAATTTCATATTTTAAAATAGTGAATGAAAATGTAATCCAATTCTTATATATAAAGATTAATCAATTTYGCAATTTTCTCCTTTCACAAAACAAGACCAAATATTGTTCAAATAATTGTTTAAACTTAGCATTTCTGATGGGAAGAGGAAAACATACAAAAAGCTTTACAGTTTTACTGAATTGAAGAAAAAACATTTGGTTGTTCCTAGTGACATATCATGTATGAAAACTTTCAGAAATGAGCTATTATTCAGTATGTTTTGTACGAAAATATTTTCTGTGGGGTAATGTGAAAATATTTCTCAGGCAAAATATCTCATCAGTCCAAGGTGTACAGGACCATTTCTAATTAGGACATTAAATGTTATTATGCATTAAGAATGGGAATGTTACCAGTGTGTTTCACTTAAAAAACACCACGCCAAAATATCAAAAATAAAAAACCAAAAGAAAACAAAACAAAACCAAACAACTGTAGGAAAATGAGCAGTAGAAAATATGTTAAAAACAAGCAAACAAATTACAGGTTAGCCTGGGTTAGGGGTTTTTTTTAGAGGAAATTAAAACAAAAATGGAAAGTTTGTCCTATATTTACACAGATAGTAAGGAAAGACAAGCTGATCAGAGAAATCATAGATAAAAACATGGGATAGCATCTCAAAAGCCAGTGCTTTCATGTGCTAAGATAAAATGCTGCAATACTCTCTTCAAGGATATAAATTATTTTTAAACAAAGCATGACAACAGAACTACCCCAGAGTGCCTGGACAGTATTGCAAGAAAGGGACAAATTATTTCTGAAGTCCTAAACCTCTGTTGCTGCAAACACAAATACATACAACAGTAAGTGTATATAAACAAATTGTCATTTCTTTAAATAACAAGATTCGTATGTTTATGTATTTGTTCTATTACTTTGACAGATCAAGGTCAGAGTTTTCAGTCCTGGTCAGGAAACAGCATCTAGAATATATCCTAGCACTGACGAGATTCATTAGGGTTTTATGTCACATTTAGATTCATGATAAAAAAATCCCCCTAAATGTAGCAAGAATGAGGATTGATTCTTTGCTTTAGCTTTTATTCAATTACTTGTCTAAATGACAACCAAGAACCCTGAGCACAGATGGGACCTGCTGCAGTTTAGTTATTAAAGCCAAAGATTAGCAGTCATATCACCTTGATTTTAATCCTCATTTTTTTCTGATTCACAGTAACCTTAGGCAAAACGTATTCTTTTTTCCTTTATTCGCCTGCAAAACAACAGGTTGTAATAATTCTGAGCTGCCTCCGGGTTGCTGCCTCGTAATTTTATTTTGTTTTTTTAAAGTGTAATAAATACTTTAAAAATGCTTTCAGATGATAACTGAAAAGCACAATAGTACAATCACCATAATGACCTGCAGAGCTTTGTCTAGCAACTGAACAAGCCCTTAATCACAAAGAAAGCTTGTATATATAATATAATCTCTGACTTGGTGTAAACTGGTGCTGTTCACCGATACCTACTCTTGGAAACCAGCTTATCCCAACTGAGGATGTGGTCCAAATCCTTTTATTCTCAGAAATTTGAGCCTGTGGTGAATCTTCAATAGCCCCAGTGGCTGTTCTGTTTATTTAACARCTGGACGTGAAACTCGGCATCGCTGGGCTGAGCCGCAATCGCTCCCCTTTCCAACACAACCCAAGGGGTCGGTACCTCACGAAGRTAGGATTGCATTTTGCCAGGGCACGCCAGGGTGTGGAGATGGACTTTTCTGAACCCACACGGTGATCAGTTCRTGCTCTGAAACGTTAAAATAACTAAGTACAGCATAAAAAACAGCGACCGATTTGTGGCCTGTGTCTGGCAACCACGTTCTTTCCCTATGCAAATCAAACCACGCACAGTGCAAAGGCCCTTCTGGTCCACTTTATTACAGGAAGGAAAAACCCACTTTTTACCAGCATTGGTCGGAAAAAAACGAAATATTCAAATTTCATCCAAAAAAAAATAATCAGCACTGTTTTTCACAGAATTTCTTTTCRCCCTTTTCAAAGTATTCCTTTAAAGAGATCTTTCCTTTTCTGCACACTTTTTCCTGTGTAATACTTCTTTTATTCACTATCTTTTTTCCATACATGTCTTTTGTTCTAAGCAGAGARAAAGCATTTATTAAACAAAGCAGACTTGGTCTTAATTCGCTTAAGGTCTTGCTCTTTCTCCTCGTTACAAGCTAAGTTAAACAATATTATTAAAGCATTTTCTTAATGTTTTTGAACTTACCTTAATTTTTCTTTTTCCCTCCACTAATGGGAAATGCTGTTACTCATTCATAGTCCATCTGCCTAATAGAAACTAGCTTCTGACAATTAAAGTGCTAGCATGTAAATTCTTGTATGACATGCCCCTATCTGAAGATTAATTTGTGCAATTCATGACTGATGAGATGCATTATTATCTGCAAACTTATCACCTCTCTTACCCAAGTTCCAGCTCAATCTGATCTTTGTTAAGACTTATTGAGAACAAATGCAGTTCTTGAGAACAAATGCAGTTCTTAAGAACAATGGAAAAAAGGTGCAAAATGCAATACATTTTGTTTAAATCATTTTTAGAGATACTGTCTGTGGGTGTTAGTATAGTTATGAATCGTTTTATAACCAAACTTGAAAGAAACCAAAACAAATCAAAAAAGYAGAAAGGCCACTTGTTCTTAGAAAACTAACAGTCTGTCAAAATGTTTCCCTTAGCACCAAAGAGGGGAAAAAATGGAGCTTCAAAGGATTTGAAACGGTAAAATTATAATTAGGGAACATAAAGTCAAGCAAACAATCATTGACATTTGGAGAAGGGTTATTTTCATTTTAAAGAAAATTGATCCATTCAGTCAATCTCCTTTGGGGATTGTCATGAAAGCCTTCCACAGAAGAAAACACCTTATCTTCAACARTTCCTTGAAAGAAAACTAAAGATGATGCTTTATTAACAAAACTGATTCCCTATGGGATCTTGGGGTTTGTCTGAATGACTTGCTGTGGCTGCTGGGTTTTAGGAGTATGGCTSCTCATCCAGAACTGCCACGAAGGCTGGTCCTAAGCTACTGTTGGAACACAACAGTAGATTTGACCATGGTCAGGCAGAGTAGTAGAGTCAAGATCAGCCCAACCCTGGTTGTCATGGTCCATGGTCAATGTTACAGTCCAAGCAACATGCACAACACCATTTAGTATTTTGTGCTTCCTGTCACAGCCTTGCATGTTGCAGCTGGGGAGTGTTGCATGAACATGGTGGCAGCTGAGAGATCTGAATTCCTGTTCCACATCTTCTGTGGACCTACCTTGCAGGGTGGTTATTTCATCTCTTTCTGCCTCTATTTCCCCTCCCATCCTTCATCTGCCTTGTCAATTTAGGCTGCAATCTCTCTGAGCCTCTCTATGTTTTTCCAATGTGAGGTGCTGATGTCTAGAGAACTTCTCAGTATTATCACAATAAAACCAAACCACTGTGTCTAGGAGACACCAGGGATTGAAATCTGGTCTCACATGCACTGATAAATGCCGACATAGTCATCTGTATTGTAGTGGCATATCAAACTAGATGAGCTCTCTTACTAAGCACTGTAATAGGGTGATACTTTCTTCTGTCAAAGAACTGTTCTGTTTTGGGATAGAGCAAAACCTCCAGTTTCTGTGGTACACACATAGTCTCAGGACACGTGATTTCTATAGTTCTTTAACCCAACTGTCTTGACCACAAAAGTTTAGAAGAATGGCTAGAATGAGCAAAAGCTTAAAGCAAACAGCAGAAGGAATCTGAAGACTGCTCAGTGGGGGTGTTGAGGACAGATTGAGGGCTTGCTGGAAAAAAAAAAAAAAAAACAGGAGCCTTTACATGGGTTTCAGGGAGCTTTGGAGGAAGCCCTCAAACAACTCTGCTACTTAGTTCTGCTTTAATTCTTGCCTTTATGTGGAGAATTCCTCGGTAACTTACAAACAGCACTGCCAAGGGCAATGGTTTGTGTTTAATATCACAGGAGAGTGAAAGGGCTGGGAGGGGAAGAGAAGTCTAAAACTTCTCAAAGACTCTTGCAATGTCTTTTCCTTCCTGTGCTGTGCATTCATCTCCTTTGCTTACATTAAAACCTCCAGCTTCTGAAAGACACCCACAACTGACACCTATCCCACTAGACTGAAAACCATTTGAAAATGATGCTGCACTGTGGTTTTTTTACAGTCATGCAGTGATCAGAGTGGAATAGATTTAAGACAAGGTTATTTACATTAAAAAAATTTCATTGCTTGTCTAATAGAAAAACATTGTTATATGCCATTAAATGATAAGGACTGAATATGGCACAAGGATATCTGTTCATTTCATAACACTGAACACATTTCTTATCCTTCTGACATTACAGTAATTTAACTTTGCAAAGTTATACTCAGATCCTGCTAGTTTTAAATGCTTCTGTACATGCTTATACAATTCATACTGTATATCCATTCTCAAAATAACTGTCAAGCCCTCCTGCTTTAAAGAAGAYACAGTATATTTCCCTGAAATGCTGTATACTGCATTACTACAGCAAGGAGACTGTTAAAGAATTTAAAAACAATGATGTGGACTATTACTGCCTTGCATGGTAGAATCATCATTTATCAAAATCTCATTTGGCAAATTGCATTTCAAAAGAGATCCTGCACAGCACAGGATTGAGGTTTTAGCTTGTTTGGGAAGGGGGGAGTTTGAAGTCTTTTCCTTCTTCTTTTTTTCATATTTCATGTCTGGGGACATGAGTAATGTCCCTGGATATCAGAAAAATGAACACTGCATTCAGCCCTGGGTCAGCGTGGTTGAGTGAGAAAACGTAACGCTGAATCCTAAAAAGCAGCGTCGTGTTCATAATCTCCTTAGTAACCCTCAGGCTGCGATTCAGCTCGCTTGGGTTTCGTCAGTCACTGAGTCACCTTGATCAGGATCCTGGTTGCTGATGGCTCCCCCTGTAGTCAACGGGGAAAGATAAGCTCTTACGGAGACTGACTCACAGGGTAGGAGGCCTGAATCACCCTGGGGGGTGACATCAGTCGTGTGGAAGAACCCATGCCCAAGAGGCATGCCGCTGTGAACCACCCCTTGTACGTCAAATTCAGGGAGTGAAATGAATTTTGGTAGAAAAATCCTTCCTTCTCCCTCCCTTTTTTAATGAGGAAATATGTTTGTTTTCAAAGTGCAAAACAGAGAAATAGTTGTTGTGCGGTGAGCAAAGACTGGGGAAATGAAGCGGATGCACTTCAGAGCGCTCTTTCATGGCAGGAAAGGGAAATGGGTTTAAGATCATAGAGCAGTACAGTAGGTTTGCTCACCTTTCACTTCAAAGGTTCACTCATCTAATCTTCTGTTCCATTTTGGGTAATAGTATGGATTTATGGGTTATGCCATTTCATAGAATCATAGAATCATAGAATCATAGAATCATAGAATGGGTTGGGTTGGAAGGGACCTTTAAAGGTCATCTAGTCCTGAAGTGAGTAGGGACATCTTCAACTAGATCAGGTTGCTCAGAGCCCCGTCCAACCTGACCTTGAATGTTTCCAGGGATGGGGCATCTACCACCTCTCTGGGCAACCTGTGCCAATGTTTCACCACCCTCATTGTAAAAAAAATTCTTCCTTATATCTAGTGTGAATCTACCCTCTTTTAGTTTAAAACCATTCCCCCTTATCCTGTCACAACAGGCCCTGCTAAAAAGTCTGTCCCCATCTTTCCTATAAGCCCCCTTTAAGTACTGATAGGCCGCAACAAGGTCTCCCCAAAGCCTTCTCTTCTCCAGGCTGAATAATCCCAACTCTTTCAGCCTTTCTTCACAGGAGGGGTGTTCCGTCCCCCTGATCATTTTTGTGCCCTCCTCTGGACCTCATCTGCACACTTGCTGAAGGTGCACTCGATCCCACTGTCTATGTCATTGATGAAGATATTAAACAGTACTAGTTCCAGTACAAACCCCTGCGGGACACCACTTGTCACTGGTCTCCATCTGGACATTGAGMCATTGACCACTACCCTCTGGATGTGACCATCCAACCAATTCCTCACCCACCGGACGGTCCACCCATCAAATCCCTACCTCTCCAGTTTAGAGAGAAGAATGTTGTGGGGGACTGTGTCAAAGGCCTTACAGAGGTCCAGAGAGACAACATCTGTAGTCCTTCCCATGTCCACTGATGTAGTCACTCCATGACAGAAGGCCACTAGGTTGGTCAGGCAGGACTTGCCCTTGGGGAAGCCATGCTGGCTGTCTCGAATCACCTCCCTGTCCTCCAYGTGCCTTAGCATAGCTTCCAGGAGGATCTGTTCCATGATCTTCCCAGGCACAGAAGTGAGACTGACTGGCCTGTAGTTTCCCAGGTCTCTATTTTTTCCCTTKTTGAAAATGGGGRTTATGWTTCCCCTTTTCCAGTCAGCAGGAACTTCACCGGACTGCCACGACTTCTCAAATGTGATGGATAGTGGCTTAGCAACTTCATCTGCCAGTTCCCTCAGGAYCTGCAGGTGGATCTCATCAGGACTTGTCCACCTTCAGGTTCCTTAGATGGTCTCAAACCTGATCTTCTCCTACAGTGGGCAGCTCTTCATTCTCCCAGTCCCTGCCTTTGCATTCTTCGGCTCGGGTGGTGAGGCTTGAGCACTTACCAGTAACGACTGAGGCAAAAAAGTCATTAAGTATCTCAGCCTTCTCCATATCCCAGGTAACCAGGTCTCCYATTCCGTTCCGGAGAGGGCCCATGCTTGACTATGTTTAAAATGGCCTTCCTTACACCAGACTATACTGGTTAACACCGGCCATGATCTACAGCCCACTTTCTGTAGTACTCTGTGTCAAGTTTTCTTGAGRTGGTACAAATATAAACCACGGTACAAAGCACAGGAAACTTCTAAGACAGCCCAAGAAAAAAAAAAAAAAGTGCATTAATACCAAACCTTTTGCTTTCACTGGAAAATGCTATTGCAAGGGTGATCTAGGTCAATGAAGATCTGATTATAACCTATATTAATAGCAGCAATTCCCTGAAATTCTGGGGGTTTGGTGATCCTGGACAGGAGATCATGAGTCAAATCCTGAGGACATTTTTTTTTTCTAGTCCTTTTTAGATGCAAACTTACTCAAAAATTTATTTGAATTTGCTACATTCTGGCATAAATTGGAATTGGATTCATTCATGTGTGGAGTCTGGGAATACTGATTTCTGGACTGTTTTCAGCCTCAGTGACAAAATATCAAGAAAAGTAGGAAGAAGTGGTATTATACTATTGAGGTCAACTAACCCTAAAGRTTTCTCCTCATATCTCTCAAACATGTCAATGTTGTTCAGTCTTAGCTGAAATCACCTGGAAAACAGAAATTTAGCAAGAGTGGTCWCTACTGTTTATTATGGCTTGGTGAAGAACAGTTGAGGAGTCTGAGGTGAAATAATAAATGCTACAGAGCAGTGGATGATCCCAGCAATAGATTATCATCTGGTCACATCCTCAAATGAACCCACAATGATCTGCAAAATGGATCTGTCCCAAATGTCTATGTGAGATTGCAGCTTAGTACAGCAACATGCTCATGAAAACCAAAAAGTTTGGGTGCAGGCATCACTGTAAACCTTTGTGCTTTTGTCACTTCAGGGTTAGGAYACTCCATACACCTTTGGGCTAATTTTAAAAAAAAAGATATAAGATGAAGAACTTATGATATTTTGTTTTTTCAACAAACATGGGCCAAATTCTGGAAGGCACTGTGTGTGGAAGGCACTTTTCTCTTCAACTGARGAGAAAAATAATGGGGAATAGAAATATTGTTGAGGAGAGGTCATATATTTCTGTGCAGACCTTAAAGGTTTGATTTTCCTGGACATATGCAGAATGTAATGCACAATTAATAGCAGACCATGGATACTTCAGGGAGAGATTTTCTGGATTCTGCTGGGGTTGGGACACATATCCATGCTGGGTTAACAACACACATACAAAGRTTCCATTTTAAAAGTTCTTTCATTTTGAAAGGCTCTAGGATACTTTTCCCATTGCTCATTAAGAYAAGCAATTAAAGCATCTGGTAGATTCTTTTGACCCTTATTGGACATGTCAACTTCACTGACTAATTTAAAGAGCCAGTAAGAGCCCCAAAGAGTCAGGTTGGGGGAAARAAAGGACAATTCTGTTCTCATTGCATGTACAGATGCTAACAAATAAAGAAGACTTTGTAAACTACAGTTTTATAAGGCTTGACTGAAATCTAGGGTACCATGAAGTTTGCCATCCTCTGTTTTTCCTGTCTAATGACTGTAATGCATTTGGCGGGGGGGGGAGGGGGGAAGAAAAAGAGATAAACAGATAAAATAGGTCTTTTCCATCTCTCTAAATTCTCTGTTCTTTGAAGTCATGCACARAGTCACATGGTAATGTCATTTTAATAGCGCTAGATTTTCTGTCAAAATCACTACCTTCATCACTGTTGACCGCAAGTGCAGCAGTATGTGGTAGCCTTGTGTTAAATACTGATAATCTACTGGGTTGCCTTTTCATTTCCAGGGTGCATCCTCTGTTAGGCAAACAAGGCGACATCAAAATGGTTAACAGGAAAACATTTTGCAGAGACCTTAGCAAGCAGGGGGTTTACATATTGGTTAKAAACGTTCATGGCAGAATCAAGCTGAGCACAAGTCCCTAGCCATGGTTGAGGAGCAACACACTGGGCTCTGCCAGCAAGCAGTGCCAGGGTACTGGAGTGTGCACAGTGAATTTTCAAACACATTCTGGGAAATGTAAAAGAAAAAGACTGGATTCTGCCCCATGTACCACCAGGCCAATTAATCAGAGACTGCTTGACAAGTCATGAAAAACAGATTCTGTGACATAGAGGGGGGGGGGGGGAAATCAGAATCTGTCATCGTGCCAAATCAATCAGAATTTGTAGACTGGATCCTGAAACTCACTTGGCTATATGTTAAAAAAAAAAAAAGAGATAAAACTTTGGACTCTGCCAGTATGTTAATTCACTGGTCAAAACTGATAAAAATGGGTAAATCATACRAATATAAGTTGTGGCATCCAAATATGGGATTTAAGATTGAAATCTGATACTCTGTAAATCATAAACACTGACATATTTTAAGRTACACAAGGATTTCCTTCATATTTATGAAACACCAAAAGAATGCATTGTAATGAGCTGCTGTKATCGGACCTATGGCTTCTGAAAATTGCTGATGTTAAGAATTTTGATCAGCATATCTGCCTCCAGTGCAAAATAGATATATTCCTCTCCTTCTGGTTCTGCAAAAAAATCATAGAAGGCGGTAGTTTCATACTGATTTACTGGACAAAAAAAAAGCTTATTTGTAATTCTGTATCTACCCTGAAAAAAAAAAAAAAAAAAGTTGAAATATCAAGCACTGAGAAGCTAGAAATTCTTGCATTTCAGGTTGAATTTTCAACATTAACTCCATCTCAAAATTCAGTTTCCCTTTTTACCACTCGTTATTGTTTGTCAGTTAATACAACAACAAGAATAGTATGAACAGTAACACCTTTTACAAATTCCTGTCATGCTTCCTATTCAAATTGTRGTCATCTTAAGCTATGTCAGACTATGGGAAATATTAAAATGTTTAGGATGCAATTGTTAAGTTTCTCCTAAACTGGATGCAAATGCTGAGTTCAGGCATATATGACTTTAGGCCTAGTTGTCTGGTTTCCTTCAAACTTGATTTCTTTTGTACATCTCATTGAGACTCAAGGAAAATCATTTCAGTGGCTCCAGTCTTCCAGATGCCTAAATTTGGCAAGATATAGACTAAACTGAGATTAAGTTAATAAAAGAACTGCTGTAAAAAAAAAAAAAAAAAAAGAAAAATTCCTTTGCATACATTTTAATAAAACTGTCTAGGAAAAATACCTATGCTTTTCATATTCCTTAAGCATTTTCCTACACATTTTGCTTAATAATTAGGTTACTACATGAAAAGCAAAGGATGGTCCCCAATTTTAAAACAGCTGAGCACATACTCAAATTTCTGCATACAACTGCAGCCACTTGAAACCTTCAAAAGAAATAGGACTACACCCTAATATAAATGCACCTAGGCATGTTCACAGGTCTGTGTTTCAAGTTTTGATCATTAATCATTTTTTTTATTTGTCCTAATTACATTTTTAATTGAAACATACAAGAAAAAATGTGTTAGGTTCACTCTTGAACAACTCACTCTCAATCATCTTAACTTAAAAAAAAATATATAAACCCACAAATATTTACCTTTCAGTTGAACCCAAGCATGGATGGTTCCAGCCCCTCAAATTTATTCTGAGAACGTTATGAGTGTCTGAAAAGAAAGGGGAGGGAATAGGCTGGAACTGACTTATGAATGTCATATTGTGTAGCTAAATCCTGTTTCCCTCTGTTATTACAGAATGTTGCTCCTTCCCTGCAGATTAACAAATAAAGAAAAATATATACTAGAAAGATTCCAGTCTTTCCAAACTATGTATTATACACACTGCTTATGATTGCTTTGATCTTTTCAATTTCAAAATTGTAAGTCTATTAAAGGTTTAGTATACTAAGAATCAGGAGCTAATCTTACATTAAAGTGGTTCAACTCACAATAGTGTAAAATGTTGATACATCCATATGTGCAATTTATTTAGATGTCATGAAAAGACCTCTGAAACAGTGGTCTCACTTTTCARTAACCAGAGGGAACATACCTGAGTCTGATAGCTTCCTTCTGTAAAGAAGCTGGAAGGGTTTTGACCTGAGACATGGGCAACCTCAGATAAATGAACTTCATTGAAATCATAGAATCATAGAATGATAGAATGGTTTGGGTTGGAAGGGACCTTAAAGATCACCTAGTTCCAATCCCCCTGCCATGGGCAGGGACACCTTCCACTAGACCACATTGCTCAAAGCCCCATCTTACCTGGCCTTGAACACTTCCAATGATGGGGCATCCACARCTTCTCTGGACAACCTGTTCCAGTGCCTCACCATCCTCATAGTGAAGAATTTCTTCCTTATATGTTCATGTCCATCACTTTCACTGCAGTTTGCTTGGCCTGTTACCTYGGCAACTCTCCACAGAAACAAAGAATAAAACAAACAAAAAAAAAACAACCAAAGCTAAGATACATTTGGAGTTGCTAGTGTTATGTTCTTGGTAAAAAGAACCTGGTTTCTGTGTAGTCAAGAGGTATGCTATCACGTGAGTAATGATAACTCTTCAACGCTGTTTCTATGGTTCCTTGCAAAGGACAAATCAACTCTTTTGTGATCCACAAGATGAAAATGTCTCAGCCCAGGGACTGCCAGGATGTGCCTGAGATGTACTAACATGAGTGCAGAAATCACAAAACTATATAATTCACTGTGAGGGTAATTCTGCTGCTCAAGCACTGATGACAATCATTCATGTTAACTGGACAGTGAAATAATTCCTTGGAGAGTGTGTGGTTTGGTTTCCTCTAATGAATGGGCAACCTAAGTGTTTTATGGCTTCTGGTCCCAAGACTTAGGATTTGATCCCACAAGTTGTTGAGCAGTCTAGTTCTGATCCTATATTGACTTAAAACATACATGTAAGTGCTTTGCTGGATCATTGCCAGATKAGTCAACACCTTCCAGGACAAAACCTTCAGTGTTATCTGAAGAAGAGCTAAAAGCTTGCTCCTTTGCTCTTGCATGTCTCAGGTTCTAAACCTGACTGCTAACATGCAAGGAGTTCATTACACCAGCTCAATTTCCCCCTTTTTCCTCTGGTGAGTTGTACTTATTGGTGTGATAAAAAACAAAGAGAGGTTTCAGGCTTCCTAAACGCTACCTTCTCGTGCAACTACAAACATCTGTATAAATCCAGAAGTCAAAACCATCGTAATGGGCAACTGGTTTTGTTCCTCCCTATGCAGCAGTAACAGGGAGAGAAACCCCACATGACTTAACACACCTCTAAACTGTTAATTCCCTCAGATTGATTTCACTGAGTAGCACAGGGGAAAGGACTCTTGAAAAATACTTGAAAATTTCACGGGTGAATTGTAAATATTTTGTCTTTGTGGACTATATTCTAATGTGTATACCTGATAATGATGCCATTTTTTAAGACTGCTTTCTTTTAACTTATGATATTAAAYACATGGATAAACTTTTAGGTTTTTGCTGTTTGGTTGGTTTGGTTTTTTTCAGTTTTAAATTTATCAGACATGCTTTCGTCCTTAGTAAACCTCTTTATGATGGCCTGCTATGTGACAAACACATGGTATGTCATCATTGTCACTATCATTTTGAGAGCTGAAAAACAAYKCCTTACATGCCATTTCTATCCCTTCAGAGGTGCATTAAGTTATTAYCTATTTATTTCTGGCACTGAAAGAGTACCGATGAAGCCAGGTAATGTATAAGGTTGTTTTTTTTTTAGTCAGGCAAAATGCAAAGGAGTTGC
Organism: Oceanodroma leucorhoa; assembly: GCA_030449065.1. NCBI lineage: Eukaryota > Metazoa > Chordata > Aves > Procellariiformes > Oceanodroma > Oceanodroma leucorhoa. Next base: position 14,166,408 of record JASVER010000009.1, read on the forward strand.
TTCTTGCTTCTTCCAATGCTTGACAACAGGCTGCCCAGGGAAGTGGTGGAGTCGCCATCACTGGAGGCGTTCAAAAAATGCGTAGATGTGGCACTTCAGGATATGGTTTATTGGGTATGGTGGTGTGAGATTGATGGTTGGACTTGGTGATCTTAGAGGTCTTTTCCAACCTTAATGATTTTATGATTCTATGATTGTGTTATGATGAAGCAAGTATTCATCACTGTCAATTTCATGTGTTTATAAGACTAATAATCTATAAGCATGATATAGGGTCTGAATATTTCTGAAATTCAGTGGCTACAATTTTTGATAARTAATAGAATCATTACTAAGTGACTTGATAATGACCTTTGTTTTACAGATTTTGGGTTTCAAATCATGCAGGAAAAGCAACTCCTTTGCATTTTGCCTGACTAAAAAAAAACCTTATCCATTACCTGGCTTCATCGGTCTCTTTCAGTGTCAGAAATAAATAGATAATAACTTAATGCACCTCTGAAGGGATGGAAATGGCATGTAAGGAGTTGTTTTTCAGCTCTCAAAATGATAATGGCTAGAAGTGTTGCTTTGAACCCAAACCTGAAATCCTCAGTCAAAACAAATATTGATCATGGTGATGATGCTGTGCTGGAACAACTTACTCATTTATTTGATGTCAAGTGCTGCAAGAGTTTTGTTGTTGCTCAAATGAAAAATACAAAGTTCACTTTGCCAATATGTATTATTCACTTTCTTCTAAAAATCAGTGTCTGTGCATCACATGCAGAGAAAAAGCTTAAGAGAAATCACCCGGAGACAGAGCTGTGTAATATATATTAGTTTCAAATTGGGAACATATCTGTATAGATTTTAACCTGATCTTTTCCAAACAATTAAAAAAAGGCAAAGATTCTGTATTTAAATGGTCTGGAGGATTGTTGCTAGGCAGAATGTGAGGGTACTAGATTAATTCAGAAGGTCCTGAAGGAATTACTTGATAGAAAGGAGGAAACAGTAGTAGAGGGACTATTTTACWTTAGGATTGTTAAGAAATAGCAGAAGTGTTTATGTAACAGTAAAATCTCCTTCCTCCAGCTGMTACATATGCAAACTGCAGGTCCTTCCAAGGTTTCAATGTGACAAAGGCATGGTACTCTGTTGCAGTTCTCTCCATGACCTAATATAATTTTATGGAAAATTATTGGAAAATAAAGAGATGGTTTTGAGAACAGAAATATTTCATTGTTATGTGTTTCTAATATACAAAATTTTGGAAGGATTAATTTTCCACTTTCTGCTTGGTTTTTACAGTTGGTGATATTTTCATACCTTTTTTCAACATTCCAAATTATTTAACGAAAAACYTCAACCAAACCTTTTCAGATGCCCTCCTTATTACCAAAACCACCATTTATGTTTAACACAACASAGGTTGAAAAGTTGAATTCCAACTTGAAAATAAGTAAGAAAATAATTCTAAGTTAAAATCTGATTAAAATTTTTTAGAGAGTTAAAAAAGAAGGAAGTGCCGATGTGGACATATCAGGGTAAAACCTTGTGATTAATCCGTTCTTGCACTTAGGGCTGTTGCAGACATGAGGGGGTCTTACACCACATGTGAGAGGCTAATACTCTATTGTATTTGTAGGAGCCTTTGAAGATGTGTCAGTGAGTAAAAAAATTTTTCACATTGTTTTTCTCCAGAAGGAATAAAGCCCGAGGCTCAACCCATTCTAGTGAGGCCACACCTAGAATACTGCGTTCATTTTTGAGCCCCACACTACAAGAAGGACACTGAGGTGTTGGAGTGTGTCCAAAGAAGGGCAAAGAATCTGGTGAAGGGTCTGGAGCACAAGTGCTATGAGGAGCGGCTGAGGGAGCTGGGGTTGTTTAGCCTGGAGAAGAGGAGGCTGAGGGGAGACCTTATCGCTCTCTACAACTACCTGAAAGGAGGCTGTAGCGAGGCGGGTGTTGGTCTCTTCTCCCAAGTAACAAGCGACCGGACGAGAGGATATGGCCTCAAGTTGTGCCAGGGGAGGTTTAGATTGGATATTAGGAAAAATTTCTTCASTGAAGGGGTCATYAARCATTGGWASAGGCTGCCCAGGRAAGTGGTTGAGTCACCATCCCTGGAGGTATTTAAAAGAYGTGTAGATGTGGTGCTTAGGGACCTGGTTTAGTGGTGGACTTGGCAGCGTTAGGTTAACGGTTGGACTTGATGATCTTAAGGGTCTTTTCTAATGTAAATGATTCTATGATTCTATGATTCTATTCTTCTGTGCTATCAAATAGTGGTCCCAGAATCACATAGTTTTGTGCCTTGTTTACCTATTGGCATCATCAGCCACTGGGGTAAGAACTGATTAAGGCCGACTTTCAAACCTATTTTAAGACTGTCCCATGAAATTATCCTCTTCTGGAAAACACCTAAGGAAGAAGTGACTCTTAACTTGCCTGAGACCTTTGAAACCTGTTGAAACAACTAAGGAGAAAATAGGGAGCAAGGAAAATTCAGTGAGGAACATATTTCTATGAAAATGTCAATAAGCAAAAATAGACCTTTCATCAGCTTCTGGCTTCTGATTTGAAAAGTGATTTAATCTGAACAGTGACTGGAAGGGGTTTTGTCTGTTTCAGAGCCATTCTGCCTTATTGAGTTCCCCTAGAGAATTAGAAAGCAGTTGCTGAGATGCTTTGAATTAGGTCTCAAGGCGGAAAACTTTGATTCTTCATGGCCAGAAAGCACAGCAGGATCTCATGGAGCTGGTATTTAGTTAAAGAGTTTGGGTTTGTCTTCTTAATTCTAATAAAAATTAGAATTCTGAAAAAAACAAAGAGTCTGATACAGAAGTGGAACATATCTTTGGAGCTGTAAAATCAACCTCTCCTCAACAGACAGCAGGTTGCAAAGATGCCTGCTTTTTCTTCCTGAGCTTATCTCAGAACTGGAGTGGGGAAAGCACCACTGAGCTAAGTAAGATCTCTGCACAGTCCTGCCATGTCTGCCCCTGTGCCTGAGACAGTAAGTCTCAGGGAGGTAAAGCTTATTTTTCTCTACAATGCACCTTATTAGTCTACTATACTGATTCTGGACCCCAAAGCCCCCATACTGGATTTACCAGTTTGGATAGTCACTAGCTTGGGGGCTTCTGCACTTGGTTCCTAGTCCCTTGGTAGATGTGTCCAGAGAAATTTTTCTCATTTAAAGCAAARCAACAATAGCATGATGGCTTCTCTTCACAGGGTAGGAGATAGACCTTCAGTGCCTTGTTTGTCTCTTGGATGACTTAGGTAAACTGTAGGTGACCATTGAAATCTATTGAAATGCAGAATTCACAATATCCTGGAGAGGATGGAAACATGATCTTAAGAACATAATTTTGCGGGACTGGCTCAGGTCTGCAGGCCATCTAAGTTCGCTTTCCTACTCCTGACAAGACATGGATCTGGTAAGTCAGAAAGAGAAACAAGATCCCTTCCCTTGGGGGTAATTAACTCCCACATCAAAATCGAGTAAAGCCTCGGCTCCTCAGGATTACTTCTGAATTCTTATGGTAGGATGCCTTACTACAAAAATATGTGCACATACACAAGCTAAGATTGTAAATAAGCTAACAGGATATATTTTTAATAATAATTTCTGCAAGTGCAATACAGACTCAAAACATTCTCTACCTCATCTAGTATGTCTGATGAGTCATTTGAGTTTAACTTTTGGAGACAAGTATAGTTGGCATTGGAGGTGGGTTTCTGCAGTCAAGCCCAGCATGTGTCTGCAGTTCTTTGCAAAAACATTAGTCCTTATGATGCTGTAGGGTCAGGCATAACTCCCAATGAGCTATRTACAATACCAGCACAAGAGGTTTCTCTTCCAAATTTAAGCTTCAGTCCAGACCTACCYATACATTCAAATATAAATCTTTCCAAAATGACTGCTAAAAACAACAATTATGACCTAACGATTCCACTTCTTGTAAAATAAAACAGAAAACAGCAACCCAGCAACAGCTGTTGTTAACAAGTTTCAGATGCCCAGCTTGCAACTCTGCAAGGGAGTGGATCTGATTTATGCTAATGGCAGCAGGTTTCCTTATAAAGCAACAATATCAACAAAACTCTTTTCAGAGCCCCGGTGGGTTTGCATGGTCACATGCCCTTGATCCTATGATATATTATCTTTTTTTTTTTTACTTTTCTTTTTTTTCTTAAAAGTTTAGCTACAGTTAAGATTCATCAAAGAACAGATATAACTCTAAAGAAGCCATCCTAGGTTATATATGAAATTCAGTAACTACTGAATAATGGGAGTGTCATAAAACTCGCACTAGAAGCTGAAAGCTAAGRATGAGTGAAATGGTCAGGAAAAAACGTAGAGATATGCCTTTGAGGTCAAATATTTCTGACCAGATTTATTTTCCAGGCTGAGTTGTGGTCTCATCCTAGGTGAAGTACTGTCGTGTTGCTGCTTTGTCCCTGTAAGCAGAAACCAATCCTGTGAGAAGAGCCAAATTTGACCAGAGATGGACGTGCTCCCACATCTCCTTCAAATGAACACTCCAATGGAACTTCCAACTTCTAAAGGCAGGTTTTATTACTACACTAAGTAGAATCAAGTAAGAAAATCCAGCTCTGCTGGGCAACAAAGATAAAATAAAACAGTACCAGAACAAACTTTTTCCTTTTCTCACTGTGTCCTTGCATGTCAAACCCTTTTCTCCCTGCTGCMCAGCTGCAGGCTCTTTATTAAACCATGTGGTACTTTCACCACGGCCATTACTGTTCAGGTAAACCATGAACAAACTAACGAAATATGCTATTCTGTTCTAAATAATTTTGCATCCCCTCACAGTGATGAAACCTTATATGCCTGGATATACATAGTATATTTTTAACACAGTAATGGCTGTAGGAAAGAGCTTCACACAGGACCTCAACAAGGACTTTGTTCTCCAGCCTCCGGCACCTCGTTGACTTGCAGTGTGAAGGATCTGAGTTCATGTTCTACTGATTCAGGACAAGCATATGGACCACAATTTTTCAGAGAGACTGTGAAGGCAGAGGTGAGGTTTTCTATGTGCTTTATGTGTGATAAAACTGTTCCATTTTCTATATCACCTTTAAGTATGACTAAGGTGCCAAACTGACCTCAAAAATGTAGGTTTTAGTCAAAGGAGGCCAGGTTATACAAGACAGGAACTATGACAGCAGATTATGTAGTATGATGGTTATGGCATCGTCTTACAATGTGGAAGACTTTCGGTTAAATTCTTTCTTTAAAACCAGAGTAAAACAATTTGGTTCTGAACATCATGTTGCAGATGGAAGTACCTTACTCACAGTTTGTAAATCAGATACCATCTCCTTATTTCTGTTGTGGATTTTGCTTTTGAATGTTGTCTGAAAAGAAAACAGAATTYGTTACAGGAAAGACAAAACAAACCATGCTGGTGAGGAACAAAAGTAATCCTTGGTTTCTGTCTGGTTAGAAGAATTCTCTACAGTTGACCTGGATTTGCAAGTACTTTCAAATCAACTTGCATTTTTTTAATAGAAAGCTGTTTGGGGTATTTCTTTCTTCCTCTCCTACATACTCCATTTCTCAAGTAATCAGGTGCATTATTATTACAGTGTTTAAGATTTTCTTTTTTTATATAAGGATGTGGAATATGTACTCGGCACTGGTGAGGCCGCACCTCAAATACTGTGTTCAGTTTTGGGCCCCTCACTACAAGAAGGACATTGAGGTGCTGGAGCRTGTCCAGAGAAGGGCAACGAGGCTGGTGAAGGGTCTGGAGAACAAGTCTTATGAGGAGCAGCTGAGGGAACTGGGGTTGTTTAGCCTGGAAAAGAGGAGGCTGAGGGGAGACCTTATCGCTCTCTACAACTATCTGAAAGGAGGCTGTAGCGAGGTGGGTGTAGGTCTCTTCTCCCAAGTAACTAGTGATAGGACAAGAGGAAATGGCCTCAAGTTGCACCAGGGGGGGGTTAGATTGGATATTAGGAAAAATTTCTTCAGTGAA
>JASVER010000009.1:14172639-14375130 GCA_030449065.1 Oceanodroma leucorhoa
TTAGGAAAAATTTCTTCAGTGAAGGGGTCATTAAACATTGGTAGAGGCTGCCCAGGAAAGTGGTTGAGTCACCATCCCTGGAGGTATTTAAAAGACGTGTAGATGTGGTGCTTAGGCACCTGGTTTGGTGGGACTTGGGGGGGCTAGGTTAACGGTTGGACTCGGTGAAYGTAAAGGTCCTTTCCAACCTAAATGATTCTATGATTCTATGATTCTATATTGCTTTATGACAGAGACATGGTATATTTTTTCATAGCAAACATCTGTGTTCCCATGGTTATTAAATCACACACACAACATATTTTCTCACACGTAGAAATGGAAAGAATTCTACTGTCTATCCAAAACAGAATTATATTCTTTTGGTAGCAATTATAAATATTCTTCCTAATTCTTCCCTAGGACAAACACTGATGAGTTTCACCCAGGCRATGTTGAATTCCTTAGACATTAACACAGATTCATTATATCCATCTAGGTTACTCCATTGATTATGAATTGGAGCATGATCAAGCACTCATGCTCTTATAGGTTCTATCTTGATGGGGTTTAGACTTACAGAAATATTAGGGAGTGGGGTGTAGATTGTAGAATAACATAAGAAAATAGGTATTTCACTTTCTACCCAGACTTAAGCTACATAGCAGAGTTCTTCATACCCGCTGCTTTGCTGAATGAAGACACTTCTGAAGGTCTGAGTCACTTTCATGCTGTGTAATGTCTGGGGGTGGCTCGCAGGTCACCGCTTCGCACGTATTGCTCGGTTCAGATCAGCACCGCTCAACCTGTCCCAGAGAGTTTCAAAATCATTCAGAATCCCAAACCTTCAAAGCCTGAACAGTGAATGAAAGTTGAATTCATTCAAGCACATCCGTGAAAGGGAAAGTTTCATGACAATTTAGCATTTATTATTTTTCCAAGGAAAGGATGAAGCTTTCTTCTCTCCACCCTGCCTGAGACTAACACACTAAAAGAATAAATCCATTCTCTGTGCATGTGTGTGCTAAACTAAACTCCCTCTTTGGACCTTCTCCCTTTGGAGCACTTGTTTGCTCCAAAACATGCAATAYGCTCACCATGTTTTAACATTACTCATTCTTATTTAAAGCTGCTTCTGGCATCTAACACAGATCTTATTAATGGCAACATAATCCCAGCTCTGTTAATGAGTCACTGGGGTCTACATTCATCCCTCTGAACTCTAGCTGCCTGAAAACAGCCGAAGTTACCCATCCATGATCCCTRTAGGCACGAGACAGGCACCTCCAGAGTACAATTCCTCTCAGTCAGAGAAAAATTGWCCAAAATAGATAGGTTGACATGTCTTTGGAAATGCTTGTGCTTGTGTGGCAGCATTCAAATCTCTTTTCCTCAGTTAAGCCGTTTTAACTCTGGAATTTTTATGCTGCTTTGCTTCACAAGACTGTCACTCAGATTGTTCACAAACTGCTTTGAAGGTGGAAAGCGTTGAGTTATGACTCAGAATGTGTGATGGTGGCCTCCCTCTAATGACAATGGATACTAGTTTTGGTTGATGTTCTAAACAGGAAATAAAAACATAAGCAAAAAACACAATGTGTTTGTTAGGCTGTGATATATGAAGTGAAAGTATCCTCCATGTTTTTGACGGATAAATGTTTCTTCACCTCTGTGTAAAAGTGCAAATATTTGTACTTGAATATAATGTACTGTTTTAGCAGTGAACTCATATGAGATAGCTGCAATGACCAATTTGTATCAGCTTTAGAATTCAAGAATAAAACTGAAACATAGGTTATTTACACCTTTATCAAAAATGGATTTATAATCTTGGTCTTTATGCTATAAGACAACACCTACCTATTGAGAAGTCAAACTGTTTATCCACTGAATTGCTTCCCCTTTTCAATTGTTAAAGACTATTTTTAGCTCAAATTTAGAATTATGTCAAAGAAAGAAAAATTCTTGGGAAAAATAGTTGCTTTCTAAGTATTGTAATGGAATCAGGCGTTTTAAGGACAACAGTATCCAGTGTCAATAACAAAGTACAAGGGGTGTATATATCTCATCTTATATAGAACCAGAGGGAAAAAATAGACTCCATATGAGAGAAATACAGAAATAGAGAAAGACAGAGAGAAAGAATAAGTTCAGAAACACAGTGTTAACTCATGTAAAAAAAAAAAAAAAAACCAACAGCAAAAAAAAAACTACACCAAAGGTCATTCTTCAATTTTTTTTTCTTCTGTTTTCTTTTTTTCATGTTGAAAGAGGGGGAGTTAAGAAAAAAATGAACCAGAGAAATTTAAAATCATAGAATGATAGAATGGTTTAGGTTGGAAGGGACCTTTGAAGATCATCTAGTCCAACTCCCCTGCCATGGGCAGGGACAGCTTCCTCTAAATCTGGTTGCTCAAAGCCCCATCCAACCTGACATTGAACATGTCCAAGGATGGGACACCTACAGCTTCTCTGGGCAACCTGTTCCAATGTCTCACCACCTTCATGGTAAAGAACTTCTTCCCTTTGTCCAATCTAAATCTACCCTCTTCTATTGTAAAACCGTTACCCCTTGTCCTGTCACTACAGGCCTTGGTAAAAAGTCTCTCTCCATCTTTCATATAAGGCCCTTCTATGTATTGAAAGGCTGCAATAAGGTCTCCCTGGAGTCTTCTTTTCTCCAGGCTGAACAATTGATAACAATCACAACTAACTTTGGTTTTGATCAAAAATAATGAAAACCTGAAGAGCAAAGGAAATKTAATTTAGTATTTTTGAGAGTTTCTTTACCCTTTGGGAAAATTTAAATTTGTCATACACACACACACACACGCACACACGTTCCTCCTCATTTTTGTTTAAAGAAAGGTTAAGRTGACAATATTTGCCTGGCTTTATTTCTGTATAAATGATTCATAATAATGTGTATACATARCAAATTCAGATTATGTGGGAATGAAAATGCATGTTCTTACATAAAGGAGTGAGAAAATCAAATGTGTTTGGCATCAGCAATTGTAGACAGGAGTACAGTTAAAAACAGGTGGGCGGCTTTGTGGTAACTGTAGGGGGAAAAATAAATTCTAAGAAATAACGGGGGGTTAGTAGCTATCTGGAAAAATGTGGGTTATTTTTAGACCTAAGGAACATACTGGGCTAATATGAATATTTAAGACTTGAACATTGCTTTGGTGTAAAAGGTCAAGTTCTCAAATCCCATTTTTTAGACTGATCTCTTACATACATAAAAAGTGATAATAATATTAAAAAGACAGTATTAATTCAGGTGCAATGATTTAATTTGCAATGTAGGATTAAATTGCATTTTATTTATTATTGTAAAACATCATTAATTTCATATTAATGGAAAGTATTGGATTAAAGTCTGTGATAAATAAACAGCAGGTAGGACAAGAAATCTATTCTTCACTGTCCATCCTTGTCAGGAATGACTTTCATGTGTCGCTAAAATTGATGTATCCTTCCACATGMTCCACCCCTGTTTTCCTGCCCAGCAGACTGGACTGTGCCAATCATTAATGGYGTAGAGTAGAAGTGTCACCTGGACAATCAGCTGCTACAATGGAAATCCAAATGCAGTGTTCAAAACATTCAGAAATACCTGCAGAAAGAGGGGGCAGGGGGGCCCCATTTATAAGCCCTCTCCTCTTTCAGGACAGTTGACTGATTTCCTAAAGTGCCTCTGTGGCAGACGGACAGYTGTTGGTTCAGTTTAACCACCGAGTACTATCCAACAACACTGAAGGACAATTGCTACGTCATATTTACAGTATTTCCATGGACACGATGTGACAGCCACTCTGGGCAGACATATAGGGGAACTAAGGACTCTCAGTGCTGTAAAAAAAATAGTTTAAAACCCATTCCTGACAAACAGGTATAGTTTGGACTATTAAGCCTACTCCAGACATATCCCTGCTGTAAGAACAYCTATAGTAGGTGTCTCAGTTGCAAGTAGGGATTTGTATTCTTCAGAGGGTGACGACAACACTAAGATATGCCCAGCTGGCTATTTTTGCTGACCCCAAGCTCTGCACAAAATACTGCACAGACTGTATGAACCTTATTGTAGGACCCAGGTTGCATTGGCCAATCTACYGAGATGGAGGTACCCAGTGCACTGCATAACACAGGAACATAAAAGTCTTTGACTATAGCTCATTGAGTTGTAGGTAATATCAGCATGAACTTGGTGACAGTGTTTCTCTCACCTCCCTGAGTTCTTACCACCACATTGCTGTGTTTCTGTTTCACATGTGGGGACACATGAACAATTTTTTCCTATGAAACGGCATTGAGAGAGACGTGGGTGATCTAGTTGACCGAGGAGAGMTGAGTTCTTCCATTCTAACTTAAGTCATATTTGGTGTTGAGGTTAAGTGAGAGAGTCCTAGAGATATTTAATCTCATCTGAAAACAGCAAAATGAAACATGTTCTTGAGGTGCCTTTTCCTGTCCATTAGGTTGATAGTCTATACCATTCACTTATTTACACTAGAYGCTTAATTTTTGGATGTCCAAAAAAAAAGAAATCTTTCCCAACTAGAAYGAAAATGAGCCAATAAGATGATTTGGCCATGCAAAAAACCTATTAGCAATTTAAGGGTGTCGCATCAATTGTTTCTCACAGAGACGAAGACGACAGCGCCTTTTACRAGCACACCTCAGCCTCCGTGTGGAGTAATATGGACAAGGCTGATTATGCATTTACAAGAATATTAGTTTAAAATAGGAGAGGAAAKCTGGAAGGGGGCATAAGTCTAGGAATAAATACAGTGGTCTACAAATACGTTTGTGAGTTGAATGCAAAAGAGAAACAATCTAAACCACAATGTTATCATGAATAAGGATGATTTAAATTGTCTGTTAGTACATTTAGGCTGGAAACAGGGATATGATCATATGTTTTAGCAAGAGRCTGACCTATATAAAGCAGGATTCACCAACCAATTCCATGTGCCTATGATACAAGCTGTGCAATCTCCTTAGCTATTCATGTCTCATTATACATGACACATCCTACTTGATTCACATTAGCCACAGAACGCTGGTTTTTGCTGACTGCATCTTTCTCTTAAAAGACATTAAAAAGGGTGAGGGAAGTGAGAAGAAAACCCTTAACCGTGTAAGTAGGAAAAGAAAAAAATAAGCTTAGTGCAATGTGTGCATGTGTGTGCTCATTTGCAGATGTCCCTAACACTAAACACAGTGTAAAACATTTAGTCAGAAATGGATTAAGACATAAGGCTGGAACTGAAATTCAATTTTTCATCTGTCTCACAGTTCTTAAYGGATTTGAGATTTCTTAGCTTATAAACTATCTCAGAAAATGCATTGAACACTAAGACAAAACTTATAGTCGACCACCTCACCTTATAACAACCTTGTCTAAGAGCTGTGTCCTCAGACATATGCTAGAAGTAATTTTCCTGTTGTTTAAACACAGAACAGGTAGATGCTGGGCAAGGTCTCAGAAAGAGGTTATTTTGTTCGGCTCAATGGCTCCAGCTTGGGACAAGGTATTGAATTTCTAGGCCACAAAGACTGAGCACTTAGTCTTTGACCTAGTGACTAATCCAGTTACTCCTTGGAAGAACATCCCACCCAGAGGCATATCTTGAAAGGCAGAGTCCATGCTAATCAGTGCAATAGCATGACCTACATCCTACCGCAAAAATCCATGTATGTGAAATATCCCTGTGAGGCCTGGGGCACTCCAGAGGTTAAAATAAGAAACATATTTACTTAATAGTTAGCTAAAGCCCTAAGAAAAGCTCTTATAATTATAAAAGCTCCCAACCTCTTTTCCATCCCCCATTCTTCYTCCTTCCTCTGAAACTACAAAAAGAACACATACCAAAATACTGGTTTAAGGCACAAAAAGGCATTCCGTTAAAYCTTTTGGGGTTAGAGGTTGAGATGCAATTTACTGTCTCAAAGGTCAGAAAAGGTGATGAAAAATGAATCAAGAGACCAAGAGAGACACCGAACAAAATTCAGCAGCAGAGAACAGCAGAGCAGAGAGTGACTAAGGCAAGGTAATGATGCCTTTACAGAGCAGGACAGGGGTCCAAAGCCTGTTCAGTTCACCCTGGTGACAGGGCCAAGATGTTTCCCCGAGTAAGGTGAGCAAGGGTCAGACAAATAGGTATTTCTCATAGGCAGATGCCACAAAAGATGCTTCTGTTTATAGATACAACCAGCTCTGGTTCTGCCATAGACTGCCTTTGAATTGCATTATTTTGCTAAGCAGAAGCCAAGTTTTAGCTGCTGAGCCTACAGCGGAAGAGCATGGAGMACCTTTTGCTCAACAGGGATAGTGTACTTTAAAAGCAATATACTTTAAAAAATAATAAAAACATAACTTCTCAAAAATCCCAGCAAGAGTTTTGGTTGTTGCCTATACATAGAAGACAAGATAGCAGTAGCTGGAGAAGGTGGATCCCTAGGACTTGCTCCAAACACCAGTGTGTTCTTCTATTCTAATACTGTTCCCAGTATTCCCAGAAAAATTTACCACCATGCCCCCTGAGTGCACTCATGGAGAGATTTTCAAGGGCTCCGGTTATGTGTCATCTAAGATATGGCTTCCCTGCCTCCAAATCCAAGCACACCCAGAACTTTATTCTTTTACCATCCCTGAAAGACAGGAAGGGCAGTGTTGTTATGATAGAATTGCAAGTGGGAACCGAAGGTGTGGAGAAACTACATCAAAAARTTCTCAGCAAAGTGGGGGACTGAACCCCAGTAGTCCTACAGCCAAGAATAATCTTYCTTATTCTTTTGACAGTCTTCGGTCTATTATAATCTCAAAATATAACCTAGTCCTGAAATACAGAACCTGTGTGGTCGCAAACTACTGCTATTTATTTTCCACATATATCTACACATATAAATAAATCATAACAAATTTATGCAAATACTTGCTATATCAGAGCATTATTTTGGTGCCTGAGAGGAAAGTGAACCCCTCGGTAGTTCAGCACTTTATTCTTGTTATATTTTCATGTAATGGACATCTTCCCTTTGCCCACCTGTGGAAAAATTAATGAAGTCGATGCTGAACAGGGAAGAGTTAGAAACATTGATGTCATTGACCCTCAGAAATTAGAATCAGAAGCAGAGGATATCAGTATGGGATTAAGACTGGGCAAATGCAAATAACCTGTAGGGAATAATGTATATTCTAAACAAAGTTTAATATTTACTGGAATTAGGAWAGGAAGCCAACTCACTTTAAATCTGGTCTTCATTATGAAGCCAACATTTCAAGAGAGGAAGCAATAAGAAGAGAACCAAGATACCTAGTAAAAAATGGAGGGAAAAAGAGGGAAAAAAAAAAACAAAAAAACCCAAAAAAACAAAGAAAAGCAGCTTTTGGATATTTTCAGTGCCTCGTGGGGTAAAGCAAGGAAGCAAKCAAACAAACAAACAAAAAACAATAAGAAAACATCAAGAGAGAGTTAAAGTTAAATTATTCACCTCTGTCGTCCTTGTCTTCAACCATCTGTATGCCCCATTATTCCCTCTCACTCATGAAATACCCCACACCTTTACCAGCTTTGTTATGAAAACCATCTTCTCCAGGGGACATTAAAAGTAAAAAAAAATAATCAACTTTTAAAGTTACTTTGCTGATTGTACCTTACAATTTAAACAACTCACTTTTTTTGATGTCAGAAGACAGTAGAGAAGTAGAGCAATGTCAGAGGAAAGAAAAAAAGGAGAAAAGATAAAAGGAGAAAAATAATGGACAGACAGATGGACATTACCCGGCAAAGCCCTCTGATACTGTAGTAGAACTGCTTACATCTTAAGCAAATGTTGACGCATTTGTCTGGACCAAGGTCTGAAAGAATTCAGGGTGTGATGAAAAACTCTTTGGAGTCAGCAGGAAGTCTCCCATTGATTTCGATGGCTATCAATAAGTCCTAAATCTGACATGCTACAGAACAAGAATGGAGAGACATAAGTACCCATAAATATTTACAGACTTGAAGTCCATCCTATAGTTCATCCATAGTAACTTTAAGGCTATTTCAGCCACACTGATTTCTTTTGCATGCTGCAGTATGAAAGACATCTGAACCTCTCCCTCCTCCTGAGAAGAAACACATTACCCTGTGATGCTAATACATCTTCTGTCATTTGGCATTATTTCAGGTGACTTCTCAGCTATTCAATCATGTGAGATAGCCAGAAAGATAAATGCATTTGGGGATGGCAAAGAACAATACAGCAGTATTTTAATCTGTGTCCTGGGTTTCTCTCTTTTTTTTGTTTTTAATTCTCCCCTTTAAAGTTTACTTGACAACTGCATTTATTTCATGTTGCAATTGTTACAGGTTAACAATATTGTTTTATCGGGAAACATTTATCTTCAGGAAGAAAGTTATCCTAATACAGGAGATATCTTATCCAAGGACAAATAGAAAGGGGAACATTTCCAGAGGGTAATGTTAATGTCCCTAATGCTATAAAAATAAATGAAATCTGATTAACACCACTAGGAAGAAGTAAGTCATAGCTTGTATATAAAATATAGTTGCCTTGATTGGGWGCATTATTTTCTGGCAGTTTAAGGCAGTGCATTAAAAGATGTGATGGCATTAAAACTATGAAAAATATCTTAGTGCTTTGGCATTATAAATTGAGCTTGAAATCTGGGAACCTGGAGAGCTTTTAAAGTCAGCTTTTCTGYCGTGAGAAGGAAGTAGCACACTACACATCACCATGTCCTCAGCTTTCTCGGAATGGCATGGAAAATGACTTGCACTGTGGGGAAAGTTGGGCTATATGGCAATGGGGACTTTGGGCTCCTCTTATTCCTGGATGTTGATTCATCAGAGGGTTTTGGAGGGCTCCTCCAAATGCCAGTATACTTTAGAGCAGTCTCTGATATGCTCCATTTCTTAAAATGACCTTACCTTATACAACTTCTGAGKAGAGTGCAAAGAGGTGAGCAGCTTTGCATGTACCCTTCAGCCTCCTCATCTCTGTAGAGGGTGGAACGCCCAAAGGTGAGCACTCAGACCTGCCAGCGCGCCATTAGATCACGATGATCTTCTAACCAGAGACAAACATAGAATCATAGAATAGTTTGGGTTGGAAGGGACCTTTAAAGGTCATCTAGTCCAACCCCCCTGCYGTGGGCAGGGACATCTTCAACTAGATCAGGTTGCTCAGAGCCCCGTCCAACCTGACCTTGAATGTTTCCAGGGATGGGTCATCTACCACSTCTCTGGGCAACCYGTGCCAGTGTTTCACCACCCTTATTGTAAAACATTTCTTCCTTATATCTAGTCTAAATCTACCCTCTTTTAGTTTAAAGCCATTCCCCCATTCACATCTAAGATGTGAAGCCAGCCAGGGACAGCAGTTTTGTCAGGAGAGGTGCCACCGTGGCAGCAGAGCCCAAAGGCTGTTATCATCCTGCTGATCAGAGAATGATGGGACAAAGGCAGCTGGAAGTCACAGAAGAGACTGTGGCTGAGATCAAAGGCGCTGATCTTACTCAATCAGCCATTTTTCAAGCGCTTGAGATAAAGAGGGTTGCATCAGGATCCTGGTGAGGCAGTGCGCAGGGAGCAGACGCCTTTTCTGTCTGAGCAAAGAATGACCTTCCCTGTGAGTCTTAAGGCTGTGACAAGTAACAGCAAAAGACTTTTTGTTCAGCCTCTGCACCACTTATTCTCTCTCCTATTCTGGTAAATGCACACACAGTCACTCATGCCTTGCATGAGAATTTGGGAAAAGTTACACTATAGGGCATATGGTCAGGAGACATTGGGGAATCCTCCGAAGACACCTAAGGAATATGAGGAGGAAATAGTGAGAACAAGGAGAAAGAGCATCACTATATGGAGTCCAGCTCTTCCAAGGAGTACTTGAAAGGAAGCCTGTATCCCATGAGTGCGCCTGGAGGCTTCAGACAGGGGACTCCAGAGAAGTAATGACCACAGGATGACAAGCAACTGGATCTGCTGGTGAGTCTTTCATAATTTCATCCACCAGGATAAAATTTCAGAAAGGAAAAAACATGTATCCAAAACACTGAATAATAGCCATCATCAAGYAGGAATGCAAACAGCAATTCTTCTTCAGGGCCCTGAGATCATCTGTTTCTTTCATTCTTCCCTTGCTCTTCTGTTTTATAACAAATTCAGAGGTATGTGGAAACTAAGTCACCATTAAGGATTCCGGGCATCAGCAACTTCCAGGGGTATTTGAAAGAAATTTCATCAGACACAAAACTGAAATCCTGGTGTCAGATCCAGATGCAGTTTTCAGATTTAAAGTAAGATGTATCTTGCTTGAAATAAGCTGGGAGCTAGTCCACTTCTGAGCTGGCAGCATAAATGCAATCTTGTCCTTATATTGCATCCTGCTGTTAGTTGATAATCATTAGTATGAAACCTTAGGTGGAATCAARCAGGAATGGATACCATATTCCTGTTGTATCCCCTTATATCGATTTCAGGATACAACATTTTGAAAGAWGCTGGGAGGGACCCCAAACTTCCCTGTTAAGGAGATTTGCATTGTGTAAATGATGTAAACACAAAAAATCCTCTCCTTCCSCCTCCCCTGCAACAAATAAATTAATAGGCCAGATTCAGCTCTGGTTTTCAGTTTCCATGAACATTCCTGTGGTTCCTGTGGTAGAATTAAATACAGAGTGGACAAGGTCTGAAGAGTTTGCATTGGCTGTTACCATAATGCCAAAACACTAATGCAAAGAGAAGATGGGCATGRCTGCAGGGATCTAGTCAAGGTAGACATCTGCTTTGAATCTAAGCTGTAGGTGTTAAGTAAAGGAAGCTTTACTTAAATTTACYTAAATTTCCTATATGGTCAACAGAAAGAAGAAGGGGGCTTTGAAAGCCTTCAGAGGCTTTCTGCCTTCAGAGGCAGGTCTCTTAAGGTTTTAGGTACCTAACTTAGATAGATGAGATCTCACTCTGGAGAGCTTCAGAAGTTTGTGACTCTCCACATTGCACATAGAAACATTGTAGTAGGTGCCAAAAGCATTGATATACTTAAGATATATGTAGTTATATGTCCCACACTGCATGAGCATCTGCAGAACAGAAATGGAGAGCTACATTTTAAAATCAGAATTGCAGCTGCAGGAGAGTCTGGTTTTCTGTAAAAGTGTTGAAGTTCTCTGAAATTCATGTCATCATTAGAACTGGAAAATGAATTTTCACTGGGAAGTGTCTCTTGGAAACTGAGAATTTCCATGGAAATATATGCCTGATCWTAGAAAAGGATGGAATTTAAAATAAAGGTTTTCCTTCTCCAGTAGCCTGGTGTACAGGAAACATTTGCAGTGAAAGAAAATTAAGGTTCAAGTCCCTGCTCTATGTATCCAGACCAGAACACAGATATTCTGGGTGTCCTACCCAGAATGTCATTTGTTGTTTTGAAACAACTGCCATGAACTTCCAGTGAAAATGCTGCATATCTGGAATTTTATTTTTTTTGTTCAGCTCGAAAGAAAATTTCATCCATGATTATTAATCTGTTGACACAAGTCATCTGAGTCAATGTGAAAACAAAGGAACCAAGAGTTCAGGTCATCTTTCTGTTTCATCTGTTTTTCCCCCCTGTATTTCTATATTTTTATTGTACTGATAAAGTGATGCAATACTCCCTTCACGAACACAACTTGAGTACAAAATAAAATCTTTATATCAAAGATTTCATACCATAGACAGGAATGCTATCAATTCCTATATAAAAAGGGGAATAATTATAGCCATATAAGGTTCCTTTATACTGCRTTCACATGGCAGCCTTTTCCTTTAAGGAACGATGGCCTAACTGGTGTTCATTGAGAAAGTTATTCCCCTGCAAAGAGGAAAACCCTCCTACTCTCTAAGTAAGATATATTGCTTCATCTTTATTTATTGCATTCATATGCACTTAGGCACATCTTGGGGCTGCAGAACTAAGCTGAACTAAACTTACAAGACTGTGGGATCGATGTTTAAGTTCTTGGCTCTGGTTGGATTTTCACAGTGCTGTGAGCCGGTGGCAGACACAGCCTTAATATTAACAGGTGAGGTCTGCCGTCGCAAGTTTGCAGCTGGGCTAGTTTGAAGCACAAACCACACAGGGGAGACTCCCACTGCTGGAAGAAGGCTAGTGTCTCCCCAGTAAACCCACACTGCCATTCAGCTGCAGTGAGGAGAAGGAGAGATATGAATGGAGCCAAGAAGAAACTTTCAAAAGACAAGCTATATGCTGAGATGTTGGAACAGCCTGAGCGGAGAAGGCTGGCTTTCGTTTCACATCCATTCCTGTTGCCGCAAAACACATAAGCAAAACTGTTTTCAGAAACAGGAGAGGTCCGGGACCACATCATTTACCACCACTGAATTCATTTACCTCATTAAGAATTAAAATCTTCATATTTCCATTATTTAAAAATTCAATATTAGCAAAGCCTGTAAGCTTTTGCTATTAAGCTAGTCCATACTTCAACATTTACATTTGCATCTCTTTTTCTGGTACATTATTCATTAGCTTATTTATCTATCTTTTTAATTTTTATGCCCATCTGCTTAATTATCTTCTTGGAGAGATTATCAATGCTTTCCATTTCCTTTGATGTCAATTTGAAAAGGGACAATGAGTTTACAGACAACTATCATTTCAACCATTTTGGTGACATGCCTTGCCCTTTGACCAGCTTGGCAATCATCTGACCCTCCCTCCTGACCTTTGCATAATTACCTATCCAATTTCCTTATCACCATTCTCCCTTTGTGTTTCATTCTTTACTTTCAGTTCCTAAGAGCAATATAGCTGTGGTCACTGCCAAAGTCATGGTGACCTTGTTAGGACTCCTTCTATAGCCCTAACAAGATAACCAATTAATGACTTATTCCTTTATCTCAATGTCAAGTAATTTCTAAAACTCCTGTTATGTCTTCTTTTTTTTCTTTGACTTAATGTTAATTAACTTGACCAACTTTTCCTCTTTTGTATTCACCCATTATTTAAAACATAATAAAATATATCTGAATAGTTTTGTTCCTACATTTACTCCAAATGTTCAGAAAGTCCAGTTACTTTCCAGACTCATTTTCCTGCTCTACTATGTTCTCCTTAAATAAACGCAAGGTCTAAGGAAACTTTGTGGAAGCAAAGTCCATGAAGTTCTTCCACAAATCATTCCCAAGAATAAATATCAGGTCTTTTTCTAGATGGAATAGATGGAAAAAGTGTCAGCTTCAGCTTGCTTTCAAGATRAAGCTGGAGGATATTCTACCTGCCTTCCCTGCTAATTTCCTTAGTCTTTCAAAAACTCCAGGAGAAACAGATGGATCACTCCTGGAGATCATTAGAGAAAATTATAACTGGCAAAAAATAATTTTCCTTACAAATTTGCTCATTTGCCATCCCTAACCTCTTTCTCTGCTTCTAAAACTTCCAGAAACCACTAAGTATGTTCCATACTTCTCAGAGGAATTTGCCTCCATATAGACATTGCACCACTTTAAATTTATAGAATCATAGAATCATAGAATCATAGAATCATTAAGGTTGGAAAAGACCTCTAAGATCATCGAGTCCAACCATCAACCCAGTACAAATGCCCACTAAACCATGTCCTGAAGCACCTCATCCACACGTTTTTTGAACACCTCCAGGGATGGTGACTCTACCACTTCCCTGGGCAGCCTGTTCCAATGCCTGACTACCCTTTCAGTGAAGAAATTTTTCCTAATATCCAATCTAAACTTCCCCTGGTGCAACTTGAGGCCATTTCCTCTCGTCCTATCACTTGTTACTTGGGAGAAGAGACCAGCACCCACCTCTCTACAGCCTCCTTTCATGTAGTTGTAGAGAGCGATAAGGTCTCCCCTCAGCCTCCTCTTCTCCAGGCTAAACAACCCCAGCTCCCTCAGCCGCTCCTCATAAGACCTGTTCTCTAGACCCTTCACCAGCCTCGTCGCCCGTCTCTGGACACGCTCCAGCACCTCAATGTCCTTCTTGTAGTGAGGGGCCCAAAACTGAACGCAGTATTCGAGGTGCGGCCTCACCAGTGCCGAGTACAGGGGCACGATCACCTCCCTATTCCTGCTGGCCACACTATTCCTGATACAGGCCAGGATGCCGTTGGCCTTCTTGGCCAAAGACCAAGGCAAAATGGAGGCAGGAAAGAAATAATGGACTACAAAAAATGGGTTTGTCAAGTCCATATAAGTGCAATAGAGTGAGTTAAGGAGATCTTCATTCCAAGACAATCCAAATTATTGCTGTATAGCATCAGTCCAGGTATCTATAGCCACAGCTACATTTACACTGTTTTCAGCTTGAGTTAATAAGCTTTACACGCACATGCAACTGGCTCGAGGAGTCAGCTCAGCTGTACGCAGCCACAGGATACGCACGCCTCGGGAGAAGCTGAATCAAGGCTCAGAGTACAGGATCCAGCATGTTGTTTGAGGATATCAGGTAAGCTGGCTTTCAGAGAAAAGACAGCCATGGAAGGGAATATCGTCCAGAGAATGTCAGGTGAGACAGGCATTCTGCAGTCCTTTCATCTGAGTCCCAGACAAGCCACTACAATGAGAAACTGAAGTTAAACCTTTTGATAGATATATAAATTTTGAGGTCAGAAAGGACTATTCTGATTATCTACTCTGATCTATAAATAGCAATGCTGTGGGCTCTTACTACTCCCCCGTTAGAATATTTGCCATCCAACAATATTTGCCTTGAAAGAGGTAAGGTCTCATCAGCAAAATTTCTCTGCAGCAAGTACTCCTAAGTTTGCCACGAAGCCCTCCGAAACTGCGCATAAACTAAGTCAACAGATGTTAAATGTATGATCAATAGGCAAAGGCTGTAATGAACAGCATTCATCTCTCCTTCAAAACTGACATATTCATGGAGGGAATCAGTGCCAAAACAAATACAAGCAAAGCAATAGCCTGGAAATACTTTAAACATATTATTTGAATTCTCAGAAGTATCATTTTTAACTTAAAGTAAACATTGGCATGCAAACCTAACAGTCTGCGTAATACAGTCTTGAAGTGTAACTTTATTTGTTATGGGGATTTGCTCAAGGAAAGGGGGAGGGAGGGCGAGGTGGAAAAATAAAATAAAAACACCACTCCTTCCAAAAAAACCTCCTCTTCTCCTACTACAAAGAGGAACTGGTTGTTTCTGCAACGCTGCAGACATTTTACAAGGTCATGGAAGTGACTGTCTCAAGCTGCTTTAGCAATTTGGGAGGAAGGAGGGATTGAATTGTTATGCACTTGGATGTTCATTTGGCACACCGGGATGGGTAGTCTTTGTCGCTGTTTTAATAGGAGTCAGGGGCCAGGACGTGCCAGACAGATTTCCACCCTCGCAAGCGCAGGGAGCTGTGGGATTGCTCTTATGTGAGGAAGGAAGGGCCATACCCCTCCTTCTTTGGGAGTCTCTTGTGTCATGCTGCGGCCCACCAGCTCTTTCTGAAATAGTGCCGGCTTCTGGCAATCTCCATATAAAGTCTTCAATTAATGGGGAAACAAAAGCTTCTGAGGACTCTAGCCAGGATGTGCTATTAAATGGGAGATGTTGTGAGCACCTTTTCCAGCTGTGAGATAAATGAGGAGAGACATACCAATAATATTTTAACAAGACACTGTTGGCAAAACAGCCCTCCCCTGCTGGGGATCAGTTTTATGCACTAGGGAAGAAACAGAAATCTTTATGATTTGTTCCATCTAAATACTAGCCAATAACCTTAATTAACTAATAAAGTAGATGAGTCTTCTTGGCTTTATATGCATCAAGTCTCCATCTCAACAGAGTTATCTGACTTTCAGGGCTCAATATTCCTAGACCAGGCTTCCTTTTGACTGTATTATCTTCATTGCAAACCTAAAACCATCTAATTTAATATCATGCCCATTGGTATACTATGATATATCATTTATACTTACCACCTGAAAAATAGAAGTTGACACTGTCAAAGTCTAGTCATTTTAAAGGAAAAATTAGTTTCATCTCCCTTAACTTTATATATCTAAAATTAAGATGTCTAGTTGAAGTTTATTATCTACATTTTTCTCTGAACAGAGGATGAGAAACAATCTATGAAGAGATTCATTCTGTCCTGAGGTATTTTAGCAAAATGGGTAACATAAAACACCCTTCAGAAATATCCGGCTCTCCTCAGTGGAAGAAAGAGGGGTCCTCGCAGACCAGCTTAAACTAGTATCTTGACTTTTAGTTGACCAATGGTGAGGTGGTGAACCTGACCCGTATTGGCTCATTTTATGCACAAGGTCATGTTGGAACAGGTAGCATCGTTGTCATTTACCAGTGGGCAAGCAACCAGTACCAGCATATATGTCAGATTACGTGGACAGCCTACAGTAGATTTCTGCTTTCGTATACTGCTTCATACAGAAAACTGAGGGGAATTTGTCTCCACTTAATATTAAATAATTAAATATTCATTGGAACAAAGAGACAACCTGGTTAAGTAGTTAATGCTTTTGTATAGATCATATGGAAGATCATATTTTAAGTCTCTGCCTTAATGACTGTTTAATTATTTATAGAAAGTGGAAGCACTTCAATAGGAAGTTCTGAGAGACACCTACCTCCATATTGTCACAGGAACTCAGCCAATCCTCTGTGTTTGCAGCTCTTATCTGGACTGTGAAAATATGAGGCTGAGTTCTGGACCTAACAGGAGAAGGACTTGAAGTTAGATTCTTTCCATTCTTGGTGAGTCCCAGAAGCCATTGTATGTGTCAAGACGGACATCTACAACTTTTCCCCCAAAATTTATAACAATTTTCCCAAAGTAGAATAGAGGGGGGGGGGGGGGGGAATCAAAGCCAGAAATGAAAGTTATATGTTTTCACATCTTGGGAGCTCCTGGTTTCATGTGAAAGAGCCAGCAAAGAAGGTTTTATCCTGAGATTCTCAGCACTACTTTCAAACAGCAACACGTTTTCATAGTGTGAATGCAGCCGCACAAACTACTGAATGACCAGACCCATCTGCTATGATTAAAAATAAAATTACAGACATTGTTATTTAAAGAAAAGAAAAAAAAATATTTATAATCCCAACCCTTCCCCTCTTCCCCACTTTCTTTTAAAAAAAAAAAAAAAAAGAGTAGAAAACAAAAACTCAGCGTAGCTGAAAGCCAACTCACCTCAGGAAAATAATTTGGCATCAGCCTTTATCGACAGCTGCACTTCAGCACCTGTGTGTATCATTTCAAGTGATGAATGATCGGGGAGGCTGTTTTGTATTAATGAAACACGTTGTGGCAAAGCATGTATTTATATTTACAGGACGAGTTTGAGTTGAACCTGTCTTATGAGACTCAGAACTTGGTGGTAAAGGTGGGATGTATTGGTTGTGTCTATATTATTAGACTTAGGAGTGCCTCCAAACTCTAAGGTCTGAGTAGATATGTTGGCCATGTCCCAACTTGGTGTTAAGGTAAGACCATCTCTGCCCTATCCCAAAGTCCTGGTTTTCATTCAAAGGCAACACAAGTTCATTAGACAGAAGCAGTGCTGCTCACCAGCTGCTCTGTGATCGTGATGATCATTTAGCTAAAATCCCATGGTGTTTCATTTTGCACTCAAACTGTAGAAGCCCACAAGAAGAAAATCAAGATTTAGCTGCATGAACCCACAAAAAGAAATTAGATTCCTTTGTGCAAGGGAAGGCAGAAAGATAACCTGTATAACTGAACTTAATGCAGAAGGAACTGAAATTTTGTGACTTGTGTGAGAGAGCAGGTGAGCCTAAATACTCAGGTGACCTTAAAGTAGAGTATTGGACACAATGATTTTACTAAACTCTCAAGCATGGTGTCTATGTGAAGCACAGAAAAAAATGTACGAGAATAATCACTGAATTACAAAATTCTGCAGAAATCAAAACTATTCATGGTGTTTGTTGCACATTTAGAAATAACTTCAGCCAGAATAAAGCTGGGGAAAGGAAAAAGAAATAAAAGAAAAAGTACTCAAAGTAAATCATCTTACTATTGCATTTCAAAATGCCATTTTCACAAAGAGATTAACTTGCATCAGGGAAGAATCTTAACGTGAGGATAAAAAATAAACAAGCCAAACATTTCATAAGGCATTGGACAAAACACTTGTCCACTAAAACTAGAGAATTGTTTCACACACAAAAAAGAAAAGAAATTGTTTTGGATTAATCCAAGCTGAAAATGCTTTTTCTGGAGATCTTTGTTCTTCTCATTAAATTGAAAGCTCTTCTTATTTGTACTGCTATAAGATATTTATTTCCAGAAGCTTACTTCAAATCCCATTGAGATCAGCAAAAGACTATCAGGTGACATTAGTGAGTGTTCATTTGAAGCCCTATGAGAGTAAAAGTTCCTTTTTTCTTTTTTTTTTTTTCCTTTTTTTTTTTTCTGTACTTTAAAAGCCTTATGAAAGTTCTGTGAAAGAATGATGATGTCAAAATTAGGGAATGTTCTTCATCTTGTTCCTTTTCTTTATCAACATTGCATTTTTTGAGAGATTAATGTTAATTACTTAAAAAGCCTTTGCAAAAAGAAAAAACAAATCATTGCTTTCTTCTCTTCTGTCATTGGTACTTATTTTTTTATATATTTGGAGTATCATCATCATAATGCTAGAGTTATGGATTCTTGGCTGGTGGAAATTACAAAAATCTCATTGATGGATCAACATCAGTTTATACCTCCTAAAAGTCTCCCCCACCATTTCTTACAAGTCAGCCGGTCATAGCACACAGAACAGGCTGCAACAGAACAGAGTAATGTTTATTTCATGTAACGTGCACTGATTCCAGGATACAGGAACACATTCGCTATGCGTTGGTTCTGTTAACTGCTTGCCTAGATATCAATGTTTAGATAATGCAGCATTTATGGTGTAAAAATGTGGTCATTGATTAATAGGTATTGACTTTGAGTCTTCTCTCTATTACTGAGGTTTTAGGTTGTAAAATATCTATTTGTTCATCAGTACAGGATCAGTACTACCCCAATAGCTGCTGTATTTTTCTCAATTCCTGACTACTATTAAAAATGATCATATATTAGTTATCAAGTACTAATTAAGAAATTCTTAAAATCTAAAGTCCAGAGGGCAATGCGGTCTTTGACATGCACTAAGCTGTCTCAAACACATCTCGACCTCCACTTACCCTCCAATTTACTCAGCTGAGTCATTCAAATGTACAACTTAGCTTGTCTGTATTAGAGTTTTCCAATGTGCTCTTTGGGATCTGAAAACTGAAAAATTCTAGCAAAACAGTTTTAACCTCAACGAAAACAGTCTTAGGTCCTTTCTGTCTCATTACAAAGCACCTYTAAACATGAAGCAATTAGGATGCTTGACAACAAGAAGGATCTCGGGTTCCTGAAGAGACAATGCCCATGGTCTACCAGTGAAGCTTTAGGGTGGTATGTCTTTCAGGGCACAGTGCAATCCTACCTGTGGAAAGCTAGCTGACGTATCAGAATCAGTATAGCCACAAAGAAGAGTAAACTAATTTGACCCAGTAGAGCTATTTTCACAGTTAATATCTTATGCATATAAGGCCATCTTTTTCTGTATCATTAGAATTGTGTCTCCATCTTTCTCTTTATATCCCTCAAGCATGCATACACCCACACACACATACAAGCACAGAGGTATTTTAACTTGAAATGGTGAAGATTGATGAAGTTTTTTTAAATAAGGAAGAAATGGCTTTTTCTGAACTGGAAAGCAACACCTTCTGGAAAATATATTTTAAGCTGATCAAAATTTGATTTTTACACTTTATATTACACTGCATACTTCCAGTACAAGTAATGGCAAGAAATTCAAAACAAAAAGCCTTTTAAGAACAGAAAAAAAAATCTTTTATTCAGGAATGGTAAAATTAAACTGTTTATATTGTCAGAAAAACATTTATTTTAAAAATTAATTTCTGGTGAACGTCACTCTAGTCTATGAATCACTTTTCAATTCAAAGAACGGCTTCAGATGGAGTTACTGGTATCAAATGCAGTTGTATCCATGCACCTAAAATTTATCTTCCTGAATAATATAGTCTAATCATAATTTTTGTCACYGTACTTTAAGCTCATATCTGAAAACTAAAATAAAATACATTCTCACTAATTATAGCAACTATATTATTATTTTTACAAATGGTCTTTCATTTTGTCCATTTTTCAAGGTAATTCCATGTGTTGCCCAAATAATTCCTTAGGAGAATGAGATGCATTTGCCTAATTACTACAGGTGTGATATTCCCAAATGAAATGATTGCTTTAAAATGAGTCTGATGCATGCCATTGGTGTCAAGGGGATTATCTATTTGCCTAGATCTAATTATGCTGAAGGGAATCTCAAATGCAATTAGCTGCTTCTYCCTTTTTCATACAGCAAGAGAAAATTAGCTGCTTAATTAATAATGAAAGCTTCTTGATTTTACCAATGGAAATTAAAAGTGTGTGTTAATACTTTAAATAATGACAATATTTGAAGTTTGGCTGAAGTTTACTTGCTTGCAGAATGCTGCAKTTGTTTTTATTAAAGATCTACGTACAGTATTCAGATGGGAGGTCATCTTGCCTAACTATTAACAGTRTAGTGCAAGCTACTCATCAGACATAGTCTTTTGGAGTCAAGGAAGACAGGCAGGGATGCACTACATCAGTGGCTTCTATGCTATGTTTACAGAACACACATGGAATGATGCTTGGGTTAACTATGAATTAAATAGGTTTGAGAACGATTTGGACATATTATTTTCACAGGTTTGAATTTAAGTTATAGCTAGTTGGGGTAGCTCTCCATAGTCTAATCTGAAGGACCAATGTGTTCCCCAAACACTGCAGCATCTGAGCACCTTCTGGCCACCAAGCAATACATCAGCAAGCTACTGAATTTTTGTGATTTCCACTTTATTGAAGGTAAACAAGGAAACTGAGATTTACATGACCTAAGTCATGTCAAACCTGCTCTGAAAAAGATAGTGAAACCTGATAACACTCATCTACAGAACAGATATAGGGGGAACCACTCAGCTCTCCTTCTTCCATGACTTTTTTGAAGGGTTCCAGAAAAGCGTACAGGGTCTGAAATGCAGCATCTGCTGTATGTGGGACAGAAGGCTTGGCAAAGTGATTCTGGCTGCTAACTACGTGGCCACTCACACCACCTTCCTCCCTCTCTGAGAAAGTAGACACAACAGTAGTGCTGCTAATGTAACTTTGTCCAAGAAACAACCTATTTTGAGCAGCAGTTTTACAGGACTTTCCTCCTCTGGGTGCTTCTTTGGGACTGTTGTCTGCTGCAGCCCATCTCTGTCCATCACCTTAAGAGCTTTCTCTCTGTTTTCTCTACACACGCTTTCTCATGTCATTCTCTTTGGAATGTATATATGGCTATTATGCATTATTAACTCTTACATTTTGCATTATTAACCCTTTTTATGCTACTTCAGAATTTTGCCTTGTTTTCAAGCTGTGATGCCAAGTCTTCATGTCACCTTTTAAATAAAAATCTTGACATCTGTCTCCTGAAACATCACCACTACTTTCGAATTTCACACAAACAGGACTTTCTTTGGGTTGTTGTTCTTGATGAAGAGGTAAAAGGCATTAGTAGTTGGTTACTGTCTCTCAGCCAAGATTATCAATATATTTTTTATCCAGCTTAAATACTTTTGTCTTTTTGAAAGGTTCAGTGGAGTAGTAGAAGTCACAGAACTTCAGTTGAGACCATGTCCTGTTTTCTTGTTACAGGCTTTAAGCACTAGAAAGTCAAGGATCAGTATATACTTTCAAGGACTCAGCATATCAAGGACACAGTCCACGTTATTTCTCTAAGGTATGTCTATATGAACAGAACACCTTCTCTCCTGCTCTACTTCTATCACATAACTCTAAGATGATTTTGATGCATGTATTTCAAAGGAAAGGAATTATAGAAAAAGTACCTGTGTGTTATGTTAACATGTATATTTTACATAGAAGGAGGATAGAGGAATGAAAGAGTTTCATTGCTCTGAGTATAGGCTGCACATTATTCCTAGTCTTTCTCCTCTGGAGTGTCCAAGTTTGTGTAGTAAGGAACTCGTGCAGACACAACACCCAAAATGAGAGGCATAATTTTAATCTTACGCATTTTACAATCTTAAGCTTCACAACATTGGAATTTGACCAGCCTYTCAAAAGAGCGTTTAATATGTTCAGGGTTTACCAAATTCATACAGATTTAGCATATTTTTCTCTGACTTAAGTTATGTCTTTCTCACTGCTGCCAGGAATGAATTCTTTAAAACAAGCACATACACCACTATGTAAGACAATTACGAGATCTTTTCATAGAATCATAGAACCGTAGAATAGTTTGGGTTGGAAGGGACCTTTAAAGGTCATCTACTCCTGCAGTGAGTAGGGACATCTTCAACTAGATCAGGTTGCTCAGAGCCCCGTCCARCCTGACCTTGAATGTTTCCAGGGATGGGTCATCTACCACGTCTCTGGGCAACCTGTGCCAGTGTTTCACCACCCTCACTGTAAAAAATTTCTTCCTTATATCCAGTCTAAATCTACCCTTTTTTAGTTTAAAACCATCCCCTCTTGTCACAACAGGCCCTGCTAAAAAGTCTGTCCCATCTTTCCTATAAGCCCCCTTTAAGTACTGATAGGCTGCAACAAAGTCTCCCCGAAGCCTTCTCTTCTCCAGGCTGAATAATCCCAACTCTYTCAGCCTTTCTTCACAGGAGAGGTGTTCCGTCCCCCTGATCATTTTTGTGGCCCTCCTCTGGACCCGCTCCAACAGGTCCATGTCTTTCCTGTGCTGAGGGCTCCAGAGCTGGACACAGTACTGCAGGKGGGSTCTCACCRGAGCAGAGTAGAGGGGCAGAATCMCCTCCCTCGACCTGCTGGCCACRCTTCTTGTAATGCAGCCCAGGATACGGTTGGCCTTCTGGGCTGCAAACACACATTGTCGGCTCCTGTCCAGCTTTTCATCCACCAGTACGCCCAAGTCCTTCTCAGCAGGGCTGCTCTCAATCCCTTCATCCCCGAGCCTGTATTGATACCAGGGGTTACCCCGACCCAGGTGCAGGACCTTGTACTTGGCCTTGTTGAACCTCATGAGGTTCACATGAGYCCACTTCTTGAGCTTGTCCAGGTCCCTCTGGATGGCATCCCGTCCCTCAGGTGTGTCGACCGCACCACTCAGCTTGGTGTCATCTGCAAACTTGCTGAGGGTRCACTCAATCCCACTGTCTATGTCATTGATGAAGATATTAAACAGTACTGGTCCCAATACAGACCCCTGAAGGACACCACTTGTCACTGGTCTCCATCTGGACATTGAGACATTGACCACTACCCTCTGGATGTGACCATCCAACCAATTCCTCACCCACCGGACAGTCCACCCATCAAATCCCTACCTCTCCAGTTTGGAGAGAAGGGTGTTGTAGAGGACTGTGTCAAAGGCCTTACAGAGGTCCAGAKAGACGACATCKGTAGCCCTTCCCATGTCCACTGATGTAGTCACTCCATCAGTTTTAGTGAAACCGCCATGGTTTTAATGAAACCAATTCTATGTAAAAGCAATAGAAGAACCAGATACAAAAAGCCATCTTGATGTATATATCTGGTATGTATTTTGTGCATATTTCTCTCTTATAATTTTTGTCTTCTGCTTCCTCTGCTTCATCCTCACTCCAATCCCTTTTGTATACCCTTTCAATTTGTTTCACTCTGTGTTCCCTTCGGAATCTTTCTCTGTGTCATTTTATTTAACCCTTTCTTAATAGTCTAATTATGTTCAACTTCAAGGTGTATATCCAGTCCTTTAACAGTTTATCAAATTTTGAAGACAAAACAAGATTGTTTACTGTTATTACAACATCCTTATTTTACTGCTTATTTTGAGGACATTTACTATGCCACATAAAATATTCATCTATTAATATTTTACTATTAATATTTTACTTTATAATCATAACACATAAAACTTCTGCCAAGGCTGTTTTCTTATCCAAGAGGCTAGGCAAGCTGCAAATAGGTACGAGTCAAGATGGTTAAATAAGGCGATGTTCTTTGGGACATTGTAGTTAGTTAAAGAAAACTTTTTAAAAATCCTCTATACCCTGGAGGTAGAATTTGTCAAGATGCTCGCGTAATTGAAATTTTCTATGGCTGTTAAGAACCAAGAGAATAGTAGTTCTTCCCTCCAAATGAAATCTCACTGCCAGATTTGTATGACATTTCATGATCCAAGCTTAATTTGTTATACATTGTTCCCAGAAGGTGAGATGAGATTACATGGAGCCATACATTAGTTAGAAGATTTATTTTACACTTACCCACTCAAAGTTCCTTTCTAGTTATTCAAACAGAATAGARCGATCTTGATTAGTTAATCTCTCTACATCAGCGTTTTTTCCACAGAGCACTTCACAGAAATGTTTTAAAATTTCACCACAATTAAAAAAGCAATTAAAAAGGATTATCAAAATCAAAGTTGATCTTTAATTACTGCCTATATCTAGATCTTTATTCCATGATATACTAGATAAAATACTCTTAAAAATGCTTTGTTAATAGCTTTTTATTATTGAGAACATAAGAAATTTCAGTCTTTTGAGGCGCACCCCTTTTTAGATCAATTTCATTTTCAGGCTGTCATCTAAAACTTTATTTCCATCAATCTTGTCTTGCTATAGCTGAGTAAGCCATTCCTTTATCTTCTGCCCACCATAAGAATTGGCCACCTTGCAATGACTTGGGTAGCGTGGTCAAAGTACAGCTGCAATTTCTCCAGTGAAAAATTACTCTCTATCTCCACCTTAGCGAGTAAATCTCTTCTGGCATCTGTTCAGTCAGGTCTGCCTATGTGAATGCCTACAATCAATTTTTGGTCATTTGGACTTCTAGAAGTATTCAGGGCCATCACTGCTCTTTTTCCTCAGGCTAGTGCTGGCATAACTGTGTGCTAAAAGTCTTTGCAGTTTTACAGTTCTTGCTGGAAAATAGCTGTAGTTGAGCAGAAGCAATAGCAGAATAGCAGAAGCTTCTCCAAGAATGATTTCAGCCTGACTAGCTGTAGTATTTGCATGAACAGTAGAGAAGAGAAGAAAAAATGCTGGTACTTGGGACTGTTCTGTGTTTGAACATATTCACATTCAAGATTGTATCAACAGTAAAAAGCTCTTCAGCTTTTCACTGCCTCTCTTCTGTTAGGAATAATGGTTCAGGATTCGTAAGGGATGTCCCTTTAATCTGTGTTGCCTAATCCACAGAAAGCTGTTTTTATCCTTGTGGCATTAAAACAATATTAGAGGACACTGGTAAAAACATCCAGAACCTACCTTACAGGTTTGTCTTTGGGCTTGACAGTGGGATTGCATCATCACAGAAAAATTGGTTTTTTTATAGTTGTCCATTTTATGTTAAAGCACAAATGTCTGTCTGGCTATAGGTGGTGTCAATGTCTTATCCTTTGAGGTATTTGGGGATAGGCTGTTGTAAGCAAACCTTAAAAAAGCCTTAAAAGAGACTCATGTCAAGTATAGGGAAAAAAGGTCCTCTTCTTCCTTTCTAAAATACCTCAGTAGTCTGACCTTGCAAGTCGTCACAGAACTGAATGTTTTCATTGAAGTAGACTATTCATGTAGACAAATGCATTGTATCCCATATTTCACTGTTCATATTTTGATCATGAGCAGTGACAAGGAAGACCAGCATCTAAAATGAAAGACAACCTGGATTTTGCATTTTTAAAGCATTCTTGCTGAAGTTGCAGGAGATATTTAGGCACATGAAAAGTAATGTAGATATTCTGCTTATTAGGTTTTCCTTCATTGAGCCTTTCATAGAGCAGAACAGTAAATTGATAACAAAGAAGGATTTTTCCATCAGATTAGCCAGATCTCCCCAGTTAAGCAGAATTCAGATTAAAATAATCTAAATCTTACTATTTTAACACGTTTCTTATGACTGGCATCATTACAGGACTAGTGCCATCTAGGAATGGGACAGAAGAGAGAAGAAAAAAATTAATTGTCTTATTATTTATATTTCAGTAGAGGCTAGAGGTCCCAAGTAATACACGGGATATGATCTTGAGCATAGAGAAGAGAAAGTTATTTTGTCCTGGACAATGCTAAACTCAGCTGTAAGGTCACCAGTCTCTCACCCTGCCCGAGAAAGGATCCCCTCTACCTAATTCTTGATTGATATTTATCTAGGTCTTTTTTAAAACTGCCATTGATGAGGATTCCTGCTGCCATTCTCCAGTACTTAGTTATCCTTACATATAGGAAGTTCCTCCTCACCAGTATTTAGTCTAGGTCTTCTTTKGCTAAAATTTAAGCTCCTTACCTCTGATCACAGTAGACATGAAGAACGAGCTATTCCCTTCCTTATAATTTTTTTTTTTTTTTAATACAAATCATATTCTTTTCAGAAATTGGTTTTTGGAGTAAACTGTGAAAAGAGTAGTTCTTTCAATATTTTCTCAAAAGTTAAATTTCTCTTCTTCCTCCTTTTTAAATGCAGGTGATGCTCCTGTTCTTGTTGATCCTCCATAACTTCTAAAAGGTAATTCCTCGGTTCTGGAGCTTGCTCCAACCAATTCCAGAAGTAGCCTAACAATTTGAACTTTACCAGGTCCAGGCAATTTGAAAAGATCCATGTACTGTCGTCTAACCTCTTTTTCCTTTCTSATTCTCAGTTGTTTTACACTCTTTGTTAGTGGTATTAATTACATTAACTGTTTCATTACCATTTGTTATTTTAGTTTAGACATAAAAAATACTCTGGTGTTCTCAACATCGTCTATTGTTTTCATTCTCCACTGAAGAGCAGATAAACTTTCTTTAGTCTGGTTCTTGTTGTTAGTGATTTTATAGAAGGTTGCCTTCCACTTATTCTTTACACTTCTCCTAGCAGCACCTCAGTCTGTTACTCATCTTTTCTAATTTTACCCTTACATAGTCTGTACTTTCATTCCTGTGCAATAGAGTAGGTTTGTCCTTTAATGCTATTTCTCTGAGGAGCTACCAACCTTCCTCCTAACCCCCCATTTTCCATTAGATCTTATCTCCCATTTCTTTTACTTTGCTGGACCTACTTATTTCCCTCCCTTCTTTCCTTCTGAAGCACGGTGAACTCTGCTATCCCATTTGCACTCTCGTGCAACTTGCTGCTAGGTGCTCAGTTCTCTACAAGTTCCTTCCTCACCAGTAGTGACTGGCAAAGACCATCCCTCTAGCTGCTTTCTCAAAATCCCTGTCAAAAATTGTCACTGACCCATCCCATGAGATACCTGGCCAATGTACTTCCTATTCTATTTCTTACTCTAGAAAGTTTAACCTAGGTATGAAATAAAATAGATAAAAGACAAGAGGATAAACAGATACAGAGATGTGAAGCCACTTTTTTCGGGAGGCTAAGTCACAAAACAAGATCAGATTTCTCGTTGATGAACACCTAATCTAGGATCTCATCTTTAAATCTTACTGCACCTAAAACTTTTCATGGTCATTATCTGTATTATCATTTAAATAATTTATCACTTAAAAACAAACAATACCCTCTTTCTTTTCTCATTGAATGATCATACATTTTTTTAAACAAATATGGAAAAATCTTTGAAGCACAATTTTTGACCACAAACTTCATGCTATGTTGATGAAGCTTTCATGTTGTACAACTATTTTCGGTTACTCTGTATTATGTAAGAAGTGAAGATATGCTAGTGAATTCTAGCAAACATGGTACCTTTGAATCCAATCTACATTATGATGTTAATACCTAAATTGATTCTGGACACCTAKGTAAGGCGGAATTCAGTTCCACATTTAACTTCTGTATTTAGAGTTGAGATTCATTTATCATAACTTCAGTACCAAAAAGACAGCTGGACTCAATTCATTTCCAATATGTTGGTGCATAGTGTTATTTAGATGCCTTAAGTTATCCCACCAGGTCCACTGTTATTGCTCTAGAAAGTCCACCATAGGTCCTGTATTATATCTGTCATCCCCACACTSATGTCTTGGACATTCTAGAGCATCTCAAATGACACTAGATAATTTTGTATACAGAACTGGATCAAACCTTCTTATGCCTAAGCTTGTAGCTAGGCTCTTGCTATAGCAACAATAGTAACACATTCTTTCTCTTGCAGTATATTCATTAATATATATACCTTCAAATGTTTGCATTTACAAATCTTACAGTGGCTAAATATTTTRAGCCTTTTTTTCTTTCTGTGAAGCTTGATTGAAACTGGTTAGTGGTTTCAAAGTCTATTGGAGGGGACAGATACATGCATTCCCCATTGGAGTTCATGTCCCGAGCAAATAAAACTTAAAGGTCAATAAAAATGTTTTATYCTGATTTCTAATGTACCAGTTTTTGTACACAACGTCGTATAAATGCGAAGTTTGTAAGGATCACATTTGTACTTTTTAATCAAAATTCTATGAACATATGGGTGTGTATAGATGACRTGGCTCCAGCCTCATGGGAACCTGCACATACATCTTGCTAGAACCACACAGTGCTTCTCAGTTTGATAGCAATGGTGGACCCAACAGCCCCTCTGGATTCCCTGGTAAATCTGTGCCAGGTGCATTGAYGAAAATTTTAAAAGTTACAGTTTGAAATGTATTCTCTTGTCAAAGTCACTAAGTATTCAACCAAAAAAATGTGARAGAAACCTCAGTTGCTCCTGATCAGAGTCTATGAGAAACAACGAGTAATTCAAGCCACTGGAATGCTAAATAGAGGAATTTTATTCTGGCCGTAGGGGTAAAACTTCATGTAATGTGTACTGTGATGGGACAGTAGGGAGCAAACTGAAGCTTTCAAATGTGGAAAAAGTAGTTGTGGCTCCTGGTTTGGGAGGAGTTATGTTTGACATTTAGAATGAGTTAAATATTTGCTTATGTATTAAAAATACAGCACGCCCTCCATAAAAATCACAGCACTTATTCCTTAGATGTAAAAGAAACTTTTGGACTTTGTGAATTTTAAAACAAGCCCTCTAAAAATGTTTTATCTGTCATTAGGACTATTTTTATGCCAAATGATCTGTCATAAAATAACACATTCTTCAAATATYATATGCTGTTCGAATTCACCGGGATCTCAAACATGGACAATAGTGGAGGTTTGGTTTTATTATTTTGGGACAGGTTATTATTTTTCTATTTTTTCTTCCACTCTAAAAGTTTGCTCTTCAGCGGAGATTGAGAAAATTGTCTGTTCTGAACAATTCTGTGTAGAATTCCTGCAATGGCTTGGGGGCCCCACAGCGCTTGGTGGAAATGATGTTTCAAGAAAAGATGCAATCGTTTTCTCACAGTTCATCTTCCGACTGTCTGACAGGATGGTTGGCCTCCGTGTCACCTCAGTAAACGCTGGCTTCATTTCTGTTAGGAATAGAAGCAAGACAGTCACTTTCAAAGCAGCCTGTCTACAGACTTAAGAGTATGTCTAGCRTTTAATAAAAATGCATGGCTGAGTTAATGGAGCCTGATTCCTGAGTTAATGGCTTCATAATTGTGCTTTTTCTTAAAACAACAAATTTGGATTTCTAATTTTGCAATACTTTCTTTTCTGCATGTGTGCCTTCAAGATATTTTATCCTGATATTATTTAAGATATTTAAAAACCATGTTTTTGCTTTAGCATGCTGGTTTACACATAACATCACTATAACCATAGTATATATATTATGTAGAAGTATGCACATACCTAAATACATATACATTTACACACATAATACATGAACATATTAAATACTTTAAGAGCATGTATACATTATACCTAGTAGTTTATTTTCTTCTGAATAATAAATGAAGAATTTTATGTAAAACTGAAAAAATATTAAAACCCAAGAACATATAGATAGATATCACTGGAGTGAAATTCCTCCTTTGTTCAATTAAAGATTATTATTGTCTGCTAACCTCAGATTGTCAGTAAATTCTGATTTCTTAAAAAGAACCCCAGATTACATACCTCTTATGTGGAAGATAATGAAGGTGAGGCTCAGCTCATCAAATTTCAGCAATCTGAAAACTGTGCATCTGGTCTAATCYAGTCATCTAAGCCTTTACTCACATGCCTCAGAGTGTCAAGTTCCATATGAGGTACACTTGGTACCCAGTATCTACCTGGCCTCCAATTGTCTCTCCAAAGGGACATCTCTTGAAGGTCCTGTATCCCAYCTACCAGCCCCATGTGAATATCTCAGATTTATGGGGGGCTTTCAGATGGCACTAGACACTTACTTCAGGCAACCTGAATGCAGACTTTGTTTCCAAAAAGCTCTAGCAAGKTTGCACCAAGGATGTAAAGTCGTGAGTCATTTTATCTAATTTGTGTATCTTAATCTACATGCCAGATCCCCTAAATTTTAGATGCCTATACATAGGAGCATGAATGTGAGATGARTGTCTGAGGTCACCAAAGAGTTAGATAAAAGAGTTAGTGAAAAGACCAGAAAGGAAGTCACCATATAATGATAAGAATAATTATATAAGGAAACTTTTCTAAAGTTCTTCAGAGTGGAAAAGACAAAGAGAGCAATTATTCTCAAATCCCCTCCCGCTCATTTTGAGACACTAGAGAAAGCCCTGAATCATTACATTATACTACATCCTAATATATAGAAGATCAAAAGCTCAACTTTTGCCCTGCAGCCCTTGGAGTTTGTGGGACCCTGAACCCAACTTGTTTGGASTAGTGCAAATTGATATATCCAAATCAATAAATCCCTTGTTGGCCTCTTTAACTCCATCTGAACTCGTTCAGRTCCCAACCGCACTGAGCCCCTACCAAGACAGTGCAAGCATAAGACAAGTAACAAATCTCAGGGCCAGGTGAAGCTTTTCTGAAGTGACAGCTGAGCGAGGACTTTGTCAAAGAGCCTTATTAAAGTCACTCTTCTYTCCAGCAAAAGTGCTAGGCCATCAGGCAGGGTTTTCAGGCTCTCTCTCACACATGAATTTTATTCTGTAGTAAGACCTGGAATCCTAATGTTCTCAAAATCTTTCCTTTTTAATATCTAGATTCTTTCCTAATTATTTTCAGATTAATTTCCAGCTAATACATAAGGATGAAATTTGGCATGTGACCTATAACCCTAAGCATGTTGTAATTCTGTTACCAATCTCCTGATTTCATGGGGGGCTTAACAAGCACCATATGTGAAGCACTGTGTTCCACTGCATTAATACGGCCTAACGATCCAGGGAATCTCTCCGCTACTATCCTGCTTTGCCACGCTCTCAGCAGCTGAACAATGGCAATATCGAGGTCTGCTGAAATGTTTTTTTCCATGTCTATGTCCTTGAGGCTGCAAAGGACCCTAAGGTACCACCCAGCCATGCATAAACCAGTCCAGAGCGTGCTTAAACTGAACTGTGTTGAGAAACACAGTGGAAGGAGCAGGAGAATGCTTTAGCTCCATGACTCAGTGTCCTGCTGACTGCCACCTTTCAACCAGGCTCTGGATTTGCAAGATTTTTTTGTTAGTACTCAACTACTTCCATGTGCCACCATATTTTCTCTCTCTGACTTGCTTCATGCTCCCACTTCTGGGACACTGTATGGCCACATAGTGAACCTGATCACATTTAAAACTGATCGGGTTTGAAGTGGAAAACTGAAATGTTGGGGGTTTATTTAAGTTAGAGGCACCTCTAGGTCCACTTCACGGTGTGGCTGTGCRAACAGTTATGCCAGTGTGGGGTTTGGCCTGTTTGCCTCTAGTTGGTGCCTCTCCTCAGGTGATGCACAAGGTAAATGCCATTTTCTCCTAACACTTGTGATCACTATGGTCATGCTGTTCAACTCAGACACAACTAACCGATGGTGTAAGAATAACAAACTGAACTGGGTTAAAATGGCTCACACTGGAGGGGACTAGGGGCAGTCCTGGGGGCAATTTGGAGGCAAGAGCTTCTCAGCTCTCTGCTACTTGCTCTGACCTAAGAGAGGAATCTTTAACAGCAGTAATGAAGAGGTCAGCATGTGATATCATATCAAAGGGGAGAACACATTTGGCATGCTAGCAATCAAGTCAGAAAGGAGACCAGCATTCAGAGCTGAACTATCTACTGAYCCAGATGCCTCCCTGAACACACACACTTGACCTCAAGCCCAGAGATGTCCATGGGACTATTTCTCCCAGCTTCAGCGGGCTTTGTGGATCACACCTGATGGACATGACACGTTTCTTGTTGCTGGAAGGAAGTTTGGTCTCATGCAGTAGAAATGGCTATAAATCACAGGCTGTTCCCCCCACTGAATGTTAAAGAAAGGTCCCAAATAAGATCTGTTGTCTCCTGGACCTGTTCCCTCCTTCAGGAAGGGCTCCATTTTCCATGCTTGCTTCTGAGAAGGAATTGTTCCCCCTCTCCTCCTTCCCAGTTTGCCAGATGTTGTCCTCCCCCTAATCGCTTGTCCCTGACACCAACACATAAAACTTCGCCACCCTAACTACACCTTTAATGCTTTCTTAAACCCATATATGCAACAGCTCTCAGAAACTGCTATGGATCTGGAGTATTGTCTGAAAATGAGCTTTAAATCTAAGGGTTTGCAGACCTGTGGGGGAGAAAAACCATTATATTTGATAGCTCTCTGCAAATGTGGGCAATTACAGATAGAAAAATCCTCCTTAGCACTGCTGAAACTCTCTGTGATCAGCTGCATTCACGGTTTCAACCTATAGACTGTAGGACTGAAAAGGCTTCACTAATGATTTCTACATTGGACCAAATTATATCCTTGACAATAATGTAATCCTGAGAACCCTCGCTCACTTCCATTTGTCATCATTGGGGCCACAGGCTTGCACAGATCAGCCAACACGCTCCTCCAGACCTACACTTATGTTTCAATAATAAAAGCCCAAATGCAGAAGGTTTTTTTCTCCCTCTTTTCCCTCCCAAATGCTACTGATCGTCCTATTACCATGGCAACCAACTCCTGCTGGCATGATCAAGAAAAAACCTGATTTGGGATTTTAATTAATTGCTTGGAAATGGAAATGTAACAGTGACTGGCAGTTCAACTAAGCACGTTTGCAAAGTGAATAAAAATAGAGTTTCTGAAATACTTGAAATTGTTTCACTGGATATAACCCACATTTTTTACGAGACACCTTAATTTATTCTGCTTCATAAAATAAATCTGCCAAATGTACTAAGCCATTTTGTCAACACAAATCATTTTGGCAAATACTTTAATCCTTCTTCTTAACAAAATGTATTGTATTAAAAAAAAMCCTAACCCATCAGTATAAACCCATAGGTTTCATCTGAACGTATGCTTTTTTCACTAGTAGGTCATATTTATAAAATGCTTTCATCTTGTCTTCACAAAAGAGGATGTGCTTCTTTCAATGCATGTGATCTCTCATTAACATTTATGGCAGCTACACCCCCATATTCAGCAGAGAATGGAATAGAAATAGCTTTCAGTTGAYTTTTATGACCGCCAGCCTCCCTCTTCTCAAAGAAAATAAAGTGGTCATTGTTTGCATATACCACCGCCCTCTTCTGGGTGCTGCCAGCACTGCTGAGGTGGGTGTCACAGGTCCTGTGTTGCTCAGCCAAGAAGTAGCTCCATTTCTCTTCTGATTTTTAGGAACAAAAGGATCAAGAAGATGTCCTTGTTGTCTCTACGCAGTTCTGACCGCTCATAGTTTTCAGCATCATGCTAAGTTTGTAGGTCTTGTAGTTTCACAATGTTCATTTTTCATATATATATATATATATRTATATATATATATATAAAATAWGGATACATATTCCACTTTTTTGTTTAAGAAATTGGAAGAGGTTGTGAAGGATTCAGAGGCCCTGCATCATGCCTGAAACTGGAAGTAAACTTCATCAGCTGCATGAAGTCCTTCAGGTAGCTCTCCACCTTGAAATGTTGGCCTGGTAGGAAAGCAACACAGCATAAACATCATTGTACTGTAAACATGGCATGGACACTTCCCAGTGACAGCATGATAATGCAGTGCCACATGGAGACAAAAAAATCCATGACATTGCTTAAGGACCTCATTATTGACAAGCAAGGGTCAGGTCACCTGGGTGGAATCAGAAGCCTTCACCACCAACAGCTACCTTACCTTCCTCCTTTGAGATTTTAGCTTTCCACCTCCTTTTATCCTTTACAGGCCAATGAACTTTCTGACAATCAAAGGTAAGTGTAAGCAATTCTACATTAACTTGCTTATTTTCACATATTTACTAATTTTCCTCCAAGCAACTTTTGTCAGGCTTCCAGATTTAAAATACCCTGCAGCTCCTGCTGCCAGCTCAGCAATTCACATCACAGGATATCGCTGACCCAGAAGATACTGAACTTCCTTACTCACTGGCTTAATTACATTTGAGAGGTGACTGTTCTTGTCAGTTTTCACACATTCGCAATGTTGCTTTTTAGTGAACATTATTCACTCAGCCCAGGAACTGTACTCCAATTCATGGTAGACAAGCTCAGTGAGCAGAGAGCTATACTGGATGACCTGAATTGAGGTTAATGAACTATCTTTAAAGATTACACATCACAGGGTTGGAAGAGGCCCTGGAGAGGTCATCTCATTTTCACTCTTGGGCAGTATTTATTCACCATATCCCACTGCTTTTCCTTTCTCCCGTGACACCTTTAAAATACAGGTAAAAATTTCCATTATGGGAACATATTTTTGGAGCTAAATATCATTAAGCCAGTAGAAATTGTGATGCAAAATGAAAACACAAGAAATCTGGTGGCTATCTATCTCTTCAACTCACTATCATCTATTGGTATTTCTAAGGCAACCATATCTGTGTTATCTAAGCACTGTGATATAATACAATCACTTGCAAGTTGTATCTAAGTGCAGTGGGTTTTACTTATTAATAACRTAGCACTTATCTTCAAAGTGCTTCACAAACTAATTAATTCTCACAGCACCTTCTCCCTGTCAGGCAGGTGAGACAACTATTATTCCCATTATACTTATCATTATGATTATTACTTGAGGAAACAAGGTTAAGTTACTCATCCTATCTCCCAAAAGGGTGTTAGAAAGAGCACCTGAGCTCAGATATTATGGAGCAGGGTTTTCTGACTTGTTTTGAGACCACCTCATCATGCCTCATGCCTGGGCAACATCACTGGTAACATCATAATTACATGCTTCATTAAACACAAGCATGGCACAGCATGATGAGATTCTTTGTCTGAGATTGACTGTTCATTTTTTTTAAAAGAGACCCTAAGCAACTAGCCTGCTCCATGCTGTTGCGTGAGTCATCCAGATTCATCGGGCTTGTGAAATGACTTACTGACTTGGCTGCTTCAATTTCATGTGCTTCATTATGTTGGCATTATTCCTCAGCCAAGCAATTGCTGCACTCAAGTTTCTGCATCTTCAAGGCAAGGAAGACACACGGGAAGGATATTTAACCACCATGGAAAAGAAAGAAATTACAATAATAAAGCTTACTTGTTGAACCATTCTGATTCCTTGATAGTGCAAAAGCATTTCTGCCTCATCAGACTATTTACAACTCTATCTTTCAAGCTTATCTGAAGGTATTGACATCCGATGCCACGTAAACATGTATTTAAGAACTAATTCCACTCCTCCCAACTTCAGTGGCTAGCTTGGATTTAGGACCATGCCCAGGGATATTACATAACTATCGGCAATAGCTAATGACATTCATCATATGAGGTAGGTAGAGGAGGTAAACAAAGATAAAGGCATAACAGCTGCCCAAGTGAAGGAGGTCTTTCATTAATTAGCCCCATACTACAAAGTAACCTTATCAAGCTGAAGGATGGCCTATAAGCTACTTAAGCTCCCACTTGTGTRATGATGATACAGTGGGCAGAAATTCGCCGGCTGCCTCCTTGTGGGAGAGTACCTTCTCTGGGGTACCTGCCAACAAAATCATTATGCAGCAGGATTAAAATGCATTTTAATTATTTGCTGAAGGTCAACTTGATAGTGTAGCCATTAAGTATATACATACCCACACATACAGACATACATAACTTTATTCCTATAGAATTAAAAACATGAGAAATTGGATATTGGCACACCTGTATTCTATAAGGATGAGGACTGAACTTCAAAAGGTTGGTTCGAGTTTCAGGAAAACACTCCAAGCCTTTGAAGTAAAATTCATCTGCCCTAACTTGGACGTCTTAAAACTAAACAACTAAGTCTGAGCTCGTCACCCCAAGCTCCCTTCATGGAGAGAAATGGGCACCTCCAGAGTGTGATTCATCTTATCCCATCATAGGTGTCTGAGATATGGATGACTCACTCCCTGGAGGTGCCCACTTGTCTCTGTTGACTCTGAAGTGAGCCTAGCTCAGATTTAGACATTTAACTTTTTGATACATAACATTAGGTGAGATGAATCCCACCCRCATATCCTYTACYCAGACTTTGTTCAAGCCCTTYCACAGCTGATTGGTGCTGACAAGGAAAATGTAGAACAGGGTCAATGGGTATTTGGGGTTTTTTGCTACTTTTGTCTCGAGTAGGACAGAGTTTAAGAAATAAAGTGGTACAAGAATAGAAAGGAAAAAATAACTTCTTCCTCACAAGGTTCAGGCAGAGTTTGTGACATTCTGTAATTTAATAAAAGATGGACTTGCTGGCAGGACACTCTCCATTAGATATTTCTTTACTGAACCACAATACACAGACCTCTGTTTTAGCAGGTGAGTAATGTCTTCGACTTCAGGAAGATCACACAGCCAGTGAAAGTTCAGTACATACATAAATGTTTTCAGGATCAGGCACATATAAATTAATTAGAATTACATATTTAAATACCTTTGTGGATCTTGGCCTCTGTTCATAACCTTCCTCAGCCGAGGCYTGAGTCTGTAACCTTCACAGAACATGATACCAGACTTACATTTTCCATTTGGAAGGGTGATGCTGAGGATGGAGGGGAGAGGAAAGCAAGGCAGGTTGACAGTTTTGGCTGGACACTGTGATCATGATTTTGTTGGCAAGATTTTTAGATTGTTCCTGAGATATTGCTATTTATGTAAAATTGCTGGAGACTATTTATTTCAGAAAACAACAGTGGTAAGTATTTGCCATGGGAGGTCTGAGCTTTGAAAGGAGATGAGGGTACTCTTTGCATTTCTATACATTTATTTGCATAAATACACAGAAACTGGGGGAGGGGGTGATGACTTTCAGCCTATTTCTACTCAAGCTGTTAAGTCACTTATAAATCTGCTTTACCTGTAATAAACTTTGACTGTATAGAATCAGCTTTGCGTAGACTTTTCACGTAAAGACTGTCTTTCTGTTCCGCGTTTGCACAGCACTTAGAACAAAAAATMATAAAAACAAGAGCACAGTCACAAAAAAAAAAAATATTTTCCATGCCCAAGTCAATGGAAAGAAGAGAATCCATAATAATTCACCCACCTTCATCTCATGGCAAACCCTTTTCTTCACATTTCAGAAGAATTAGGTCTTTCAAAGGGTTCCCCACTACCACTTTCTTATATCTCACTTTTAAAATGAGAACTTCAAGGTCAGTGGAAAGCAACAACATAAAAGTAACCAATTCTTGTTAATGTAGCCTGGAATAGTGGGTGGGCCATCTCTCAGGTGAGAAAAGGCAAGCTGCAAAGCAAATACCTGAGGTGACTTCTGCTTGTTTGAGTCTATTACCCTTAGGGCTGTGTTCTTTTGGCTAGGGATATCTGTTGATCTTACCTCTTAACAGTAATTATGCCAGACAGCTTTTTGGCTTTCAGTACTGCTCCATAGGTAACATAAATCATACAAATTATTACCACAATACTAAACTATAATTACCCACAGACCCTGACATGCCAAAAGGTGTATTAATTTGATAATATAATAAATACTTTACTGCATAAAACTATAATTATTACTTCAAAATTGACACTTTTACCAGCTTGATTTTTCTTTCCAGCAGGCAACTCAATTGTACATTGACCAATACCAGAAATGCTATTTAAATTCAATGAGAGAAATTAAAATGTAATTTGGTAGCATGTGGAAGACCTTTCTTAAAGGAAAATGTCACTAGAGTTAGTTTGCTTTTTGGAGATTATAATTCCACAAAGCAATAAATTACTCAGTAGTTCAAGAGGAGAAACATATCTGACAAATAGCCCAGGAAATGGGCACAATATCAACAAAATATCTGAAATACTACCAATGGGGAAAATAATTCACAGATCAACATAAAAAAGCACCCTTATTTATGTTGCTTCAAATGCTATTGGGAAAATAAGTGACTGACAATATARGAGAAAATTCTACTTTTTTGCACGGAAGGACTGACAAACCATATCTGTGGGAAAGACCAAGGTCCCAATTCTGCAACTGCATGGGTGTGGACAACCCCTGGCACAGCTCCCAGGTTGGTTTTATTCAGTGACTGYTTAATGCAAAATACATAAACAAGCCTGGGAACAGAGGTCATAATCCAGACCTGCTCYTGCTCAGCTAGGCAGCCTAACTGCTATAAGGTCAAGTCAGGCTCCTGTTTCCTGTTTTCTTTACATTTTTCTTCTTCCACATTGTCCATGTAAACTTGCGAGAAGTGAGTCTTATAAGTACAAAGCTTCTTAAACTCGCGGAAGAAATGAGCTCACTTCTCCCGCCTTCTGATTGACCGTTTTAACTGCTGCTTACTGTGCAGAAATCAGTCATATACACCTCCTTGTGCTATACTGAATCAATACTTACATACTGAGTGTTTTTGTGACAGCCTCTGTTTTAGTTTGTTATTGTTATTATTTTAAAAAGTATAGCTAATGATGGAAATCTTCATAAGTATTTGTTTCCAACT
This sequence comes from Oceanodroma leucorhoa, assembly GCA_030449065.1. NCBI lineage: Eukaryota > Metazoa > Chordata > Aves > Procellariiformes > Oceanodroma > Oceanodroma leucorhoa. Next base: position 14,211,532 of record JASVER010000009.1, read on the forward strand.
TCTCTTTAACAAGCTGAATGCCAGTGATTTTTCATGTTCTTCCCTCATTTTTTCACCCATTTGTACCTTGGTTTGCAAAAGGAAGGAAAAAAAGTATCAAAGGAAAAGGGAATATCAAGTTTATTTCAAGTTTTCATTCCTGGGTGGTATTGCTATCATTTAACTTCATGTATTTACACTTAGATGTTTGAGTATGAACCAGTTGCCATAGGCATACTCTGTATTCAAAGGACAGCTATAGGCATCTTTGGAAGAGGTAGCAGATAAATCAGAGGATCTTCCTTCTGCAGGTGCTTCCACTAGGAAAAAGAGAGACTACAGTGATTAGTTCTGCACCAGAGCAAATGAGTCTCATYCAGAGTTTCTTTTTTTTTCCATTACCAAAGTAGAAATAAAGGGAGGGGGATAATTGCTCAGAAGGAAGAAGTGAAGAACAAGGGAGAAAGGAAGGGGAAAAATGTTAAAATGTTAATATTAAAAAACTGATAACTTCTTGGTTTCTCTTCTTTGATAAAAAAAAAAAAGATGTAAATGCATTTGTTGAAAGACCTTAAAATGTGCCCATTAAATGAGACTGTCATTTGTTTTAAAATACTTGAAAAAAGAATTAGCAATAAAAAACTTATAGAGGGAAGGATAGTTTGGTATCTAAAACATTTGCCGGGGAAACAGAAAACCTCATTTCAATGCCCTTGTCCAATACATACTTCTACTGAGAAGGGATTTAGTCTCTATCTACCTTCCTGCAAGTATATTGTCAAATCTGAGGGATGTTAGGAAGATACGTATTTTGAAGTTTCCTCATAATGAGACTTGAGACCATACAAAATAGTGAAAATGTCCTGATTCTGTTATATGTAAATATTTATTCAACTTCTGTGTAAACAATCTTATCGAGGTGAATCCCTGGGTTCTCCTTAAGGGTCAGTGAGAATGGCTGTTGTGCAGCTTTTTCATTAGCTTTGGTAGTTGCTCTTCCACTGATCAAATTGGACAAGGCAAATAGGACAATGAAACTGCTTGGCAAGCACTGTTCGTYTGACGTACTACATGTATTATATAAGGCTGTATGGACATGGTTCTCCTCAGTCCCCTGTTAGGAATGTATTAACAGCTTTGGCAGGACTTCTGGTGACTTCTATCCTGGTGGGACAAAGAGTGAACCATTTCTCCAGTATGGGGAGAGCAGGAAGAGGATCTTTCCATAAAAGCATCATTATTTTCAGTGAAACATAAGCTGAAATATCACTATATTGATGCTCAGATCTGGGCAGAATTATTGGCCAAAACTGGAAAAAAAAAAAAAAAAAAGAGAGAGAAAAAACCCCACATCCAAAATAAGAGAGAATTTGGTGCAGAAGATGTGAAAGAGGCTGTTCAAATACCTTGCCTAACTTAGGAAAAAATTAGGACCTAAACCTGGAGGTATGAAGACTACCTTAGTTAGCTTCTTAGAGAACAGCTACTGCACACTGTCCAACAGGAGCCTAAAGGCAAATTTCTTTCTAACAATTTTCCAAATTGTAGGGTAGATGAATGTGCCTTTTTAACTGCATTTTTTATTCCTTCTGCTCAGAGATATTCTTGATCTCAGCAAATTGCTTATTTGAGTGTGCATGCTGACAGTAAATATGATAAGTTACAGAAAGTCTTAACCTATTTACCTATCTGTCTTAGGTTTTTCCTATGTAAATGATTACGGCTATCATTTTGATGTATCACATTGTTTGATGGAAATAACAGCYGACATACACAGTTGGAATTTCCTTTTCTTCTTATAGTACTTTTGGGGAAGGAGGGAAGAAAATAAAAAGGTAGTTGTGATTACTTAAATCTTTCCTTTTAATAATGTGGTAGACAGTCAGCGATGATGATGTGATTCATTACTTGCCTATAACGTTAATTATACATTATTAGCTGTTTCACAGTATGATAACTGGCAATTGGTGATATGATTCATAAAGTGCTATTGTTAAGCAAATCTGCAAATCTGTTTGATTTAGGTTAAAAGAAAGGGCGATAGGTCATAAGAAGTAAAAAAAAAAAAAGAAAGAGAGTAAAGAAAAGACACCGACATAATTTGCGGTTCTATTTTTATATGAACAACAAGGTTTACAGTGAAGAGCTGTTGGATACAGTTTCGGTGAGCAAGGATTTTGCAGAGAGATTAGATCAGTTACAAATTGCTAAATCTGATGACTTAGATAAAAATTTAACCAGAGGCTTTGAAAGAGGTAGAACATGTTTCTGTGGAGAAGTGATTGCCCCGTACTTCCTAGATAGAGCTAATCACAGAAGGCCGCACTGACTGTACCCACAGTAAAAACTGAACAGGGAAGAAATCATTCATTTGAGAGAGGAGATCACTTTCTCCTGTAGCAGACTGAAAACTACACTTCACTCTGCAAATGCACCCTATATTTTGGGGAACCCCCAGAAGTCAGTCCCGCAAGTGTACTATAATGTGCTCCTTTCCAACATAGCTCTATCAGATCTGTGTTACCAGCTGAATAAATTGAATAAAACAATTACTTCCTCCTCCACGGTCTTTGTAAGATTCCAAAACCTTTTCCCATTTCCACAAAAAAACCACCAACCTTAACCAACCACTTAAAAAACCCAAAGACAACAGATTTTGCCCAGAGATAGCAAATACTCTCAAGGTTAAACATTCATTCCAGACTGGTTCATATCTGCACTTTATCTGAGCTAGGAAGGGGAATTGAACCTTCATCTTCCTTCCTCCAGCAAGCAGCAACTCGTTCAGAGTGGACCTCATTCTTTCACTCGTGTAAGTCAAATGTAAGTTATAGATCTGAACTCCTGATTCCCAATAAGGGTACTGCCCATGCAGGCCCATCTCACAAACAGATTTCAATTTTTAGGAGTAAGTATTACCTGAATAGAAACTTTTTGTTTGAAGAAAATAAAGCAACTAAAAAAAATTTAAAAACATCAAAGCAGTAAAACAATTCAAACAAATAGGTTTTCTTTATCAATTTTAATATCCCTTTAACTCCTAGGGGAAGGAGTTAAGGTTGAAATAATATCACCTTGTTCTCAAAGGGGTTTATGTCTTCTCTTCTCCCAGACAATGCTCTAAAGAACATAAATGCCATCTACCACACAGTTCTCTCATCCATTTCCTCATATAGTCAGCTCTTCTGTGMAGCAACAAATCTTATCCCATTCCATTCAGAGAAAGAAAGAGAAGTGCTGTGTTTTCAGAACTTCAATTGCGTTAAAATACATGACCTAGGAATACTTCATGGAAACCTTTAAGATCATTTGCTGCTATGTCTTATTTCTTAAGGCAACGGTTTTGTGGGATGTAGATAGGCCTGGGAGCTAGGAATTCCTGAATATTGTCTCCAGCACTGTCTTGACTGTCTATTGCCTACATATCATGTTGGGTGATTTATTTATAAAACATAGATTAGATTAGCTCAAACAAGATTAAATTTGATAGAACAAGTCACTTAAACTCTCACTATTTCCTCATCTGTAAAACAGCGATATCTATATTTACCTATTACACATGGTGACTRTGAGGATTACTTAATCTCCCTAAAGAATTATCATGATTATCATTAATCTGGAACACAGRAAACAAATCCCGATAAGGAAACAAGCTTGTGAATCAATTGAGGTGGAGTAAAGGTACCAAAGCAATTCTTCTGCTGATCTGATAGTTAAGCATTCTTGATAAAGGTTTTGAGACGGCTTCATTTTACGTTAGGCATCTAAAAATGCAATGCTTAATGTAAGATAGTTGTCTAAATTCCCCCTGTAGTMTAAATGTGTGTAGACGGACATCGTGCATTAAATGAGTCAATCACYTCATGATTCTGGGATGAATCACCTTATGGATTCTCTTCGTTATCTGTAGAGGGAGCCTAGACAACTAGACAAGATGTATTTTAGACAGATAACGTTATGTGAGACCAAACTGAAGGATTTAGTAACTCACTTGAAAGACTACAGCCAGATGTCATGTTCTGCCTGCACTGGAGCAGAGTAAAATAACGATCAATGCCAGTCTGTTCCCAAATGTTTGTTACCACCTCCGCGCACCCTAAAAATTTACCATCCCTTTTGAATAGTCAACAAGACCACACAATAGCTTTGCAAAAWGTCATTTGAAATTTTTGTTAATTAAGAGAGAAAAAAGTATCACACTATCGCCACGTATCACAGCATGGTTAAGTATTTTGTACAAGGAGCCCCTGTATTTGGGGGCAACAGGGCCAGAGGGGAAGGGTTTAGGGTAAATTTTTGTTTCCTAGCTAATCTGTTCTTTTGGGAAKGGGCAGGACTTGTCCCTGGAAGAAGTCACTTCATTTTGGAGTCTTTAGCACAATAGGTCATTAGGACTCATTTCTTCCCTCTGGAATTTCTTTGCCACTCCACCATGGAGTGAATGTCCCCTTACAGGACTTTCCACCCCAGCTCATCTCTTCTGAAGACTTATGCCCCCTCCCTCCTCAGAGAACAATTCAGTTTTGTTCCAGCATTAACCTAAGGGCAGACGATCTTGCCTCTGTCAGGAGGAAGAAGGAGCATCTCCCACTTTGGYTCCTACTCTAAAAGAGAGGTCACACAGTAACCGAAAGACATAGGAAAAAAGGTGGAGGATGTGAGGCTGTGGTGGAGACAGACATGGAGTGGGACTGGGACAAGCCTTGTTTCCCAGGTTGAGTCAGAGTTGGGTGCAGGTTAGTGTCACGAATACTATAATTGTACCAGTGGCTGGTTGCTTCTGTATRGTTTGGTATCACACACATGTAGAGCTGCAGTATGGTCATGGTGCCACTACATCACACAGTCCCAGGTTTGTTTAAAAGCAAGAAGATATTTCTCCTTCAGAGCACATTAACAAAACCTGATCAGGCAGCAGCTGTCCTGACGGCATGTTTTGTGTGTACGTTGGGGGTGAGAAGTGAGAAATACCTTCTTAGTGCTGCAAGGGAGGGGACTGGAAGAAAAGAGTGAAAATGGGGCAGGTGGGAACAGGCTAAGACTTACCACCCCTTAGCAAGGCTCAGCTGCAGAAAGGCTTTTAGGTTAGATCTAAAGCTTTTCTGAGTCAATAGGAAAGCTGCTATTGATGTAAATCAAAATACGCGGGTGAAGATTATTGGAAAGGAAAGTTCCTTATGAAGGAAAAAAGATGTAAAAAACCTACAAATATATATTTATGCAGTGAGAAGCAGTTTAAAAACTGCTGTTTCTTCTTAAGAACAATGACAAAAATAGCAACAGGATTGAGCAGACTTTTAGAAGTTTTAGAAGCCAAAACATGGCTGGCCTTTAATTTGTTATAATCTTAGAATAGGGGAAAAAAGTCTTTCTAATCCTAAACTATCTCTTTGTTTTTCTTAGAAAAAGGAAAACTATTTCAGATAAAATAGAAACCACCCTGAAAAGCCATCTGGAACTTGAAATTAATCCAGACTACCTGTGAGTAAGATCTGCAAAGAAGGGTCTGCCTTCACTTGTGTCTTGTACTGAACTAAGCACACTGTCAGCACTTAATAAATAATGTTAATAGTAATACTTCTTTTCACACACCTCTTCACTTCTTGGTGCTGGCTGGGACTGGAAAGAGCAGAGCATTTCCAAATGGAAACAGAGAGCACTAAAAATTACATTTTAAAAACARAAACAAAACAAAACATAACCAAACAAACCGAGGCTGCGCTGAAGTTTTCAGTCCTTCAGTCCAACTTTGAAAACTCATTAGGGGYAGATAGTTCAGATAAGGTATGAATCCAGATGTTTCTGTGTTTATCTTCAGCAACACTGAGTCCAAAATTTTACTAAAAAAAATGGCTAGGCTCCTAAATCTGAATTTAAACATGTAAGAAAATGCCTTGATGGGTAAGAGCATGAACACATGCAGCTTTTTTTGACCTTAATGAGATGTTCAAGGTACTTAACACTTTTGAAAATCAGGCCACAATTCAGCAAAGCRTTTCAACATGTGTTTAACATTAAACACATATTTAATCAGATTAAAGCATATACTTAAGCACATTCCTGAACCAGGATCAATTTAAACATGTGCTTATGATCTTTGCTAAATAAGCTTCTCACTTAAGTTTCTAAATAAGGGTTTGGGAGCCTAAATTTAGGTTTTGATTTTATAAAATCTTCAGTCTGTTTTGAATGAAATAAAAATTTAAGTGAAAGGGGAAACACTTAATACCCTTATTTATTTTGCTAATCACGTTCATCGGTGTTTGACAACAACCAGGTAACTAAAAATTAGAGTCACTTAAGCAGAAGTGAAGATATACATTGTTGAAAAATTTATATCTTTCATATGCCATCCAATTTTGACTCCTTAGAAGTGTTTTATGTCAGATATTTTGTCCCAATATTATCCAAAATTATACATGCAAAAGAAATTTCACTATGTTTCTCTGATTTTATCTATAGTATTTCTATTGATAATATAGGCTTAAGGAACAAAAGGATTTTTTTTCTCTCTTTCTTTAGTTTTTCTTCTTCTAGTTTTTCTTTTCCTTTAATTTCTCTTTTTCTTTACTTAATTTTTCTTGTTCTTTTAACAGAACAAGTTACATTCTGTCCCTTTCTGTTAACACCCCTGCATACATTTGAGTTTCTGTCAACCGCCCATCAATCTACCAGTTGTGCAATTACATGTGTTAAGACAAAAGCAGTGTTGAATGCCACCATTTTGATTAGGGTAATAGTGACTCATTGGGACAGCAACAATTCAGAGCGTGTCTATGCACACATTTGCATGGACGTAAGTCAGCCAAAGCAGCATACAGACACATAAATAAGATTGAACAAGAAGGGTGAATTTGCAGTTTGCTAGCGGTTAGACAAACACAATCAGGGTGGATGGTAACTTCCCCCACTCCATCCCCTCTGTCATTCCTGCAAGGTAGAGGACTGCGGTCCAAGCTATGGGATATAAATATTTATATTTATATTTATATTTATATTTATATAGCACCTATCACCATATTGATAAACATTCTTTGGAACCACTCTGCCCAAATGTCTTCCATCTTTCTCCAGTTCACATTGGACATATACCAAATCCTGACTGCTTCACAGTATTTAAAATGTGCATGTTTTCTCCCTGTGTTAAAGCAGGCAATAATTGGACGTAGGTTATCTTTTGATGAAAATCAAGGGGTTTGGAGAGGAGTTGCTAAGTGGTAAGTGCACTAGCAGGTACTGTTTAATCATTTGCAAGCTGTAAATTCACTTTCTAGCTTATGCCACAATAACTTGTGTGCACATGCATAGACTTGGTTAAACTAGAGCAAATCCCTGTGTGGACACACTAATTTCAGTTTTAGAGTGGCTTATCTCAGTTTATCATAAACTTGTTCTGAATCAGCTTATGCTGAACTGAAATAAGCTTAGTTTAAAATTGAAATAAAAGTATTAGGATATATGAAATTGGTATAAAATCAAACCTTTATTTAAACCAATACAACTCTGTATGCAGACAAAATCCTAGGCCATGTGTGTTTATTTAAAAGTGAGTGTTAGAGAAAATAGAAAAAGACAATGAATGGGGTAAATATTTCCAACCCCTGTCCAGAGGATATTAGTAACAACAAAGAGTTAAAAATAATGCAATTTGAAAAAAACTATTTTAAAATTGCCTAATCTCCATGGCTCAGAGCCTCTCCCATTCAGCCACATTAGACAGCAAGACCCTGAAGGCACTTAATAATAATTTTATATAGTAGCACTTTATATCTTCACTGTGCTGTAAAAGCATTAACTAATTAATCTWGACAACAACCATCTGAGGTTGAGAAGTAAGGACTAATATCCCTTTCTTAAAGATAGAGAAAATAAAACACCATGCATGCCAAGGGCCCCYGTTCCTGAGTATTATGTGCTTTGCTTTGCAAGTGAGAAGGCCTCTGATACCAAATATGACGGGATAAAGTTGGGCACCCAGAACTGGAGCCTCCCTCCCTCCCATATGACAGGCTGCTGTTGAAAATTTGGCTTCAGGAGATACATTTTGCAGACTCCAAGCCAGGAAGGCCCTTAAGCATACGCTTAACATGAAATACGAATAGCATGGGGAAGCCAAGGGTCTCCTGTGAAAAATATGTATGTAGTTCAGTGCTTGGGTGACTCAAGTCCAGCGGGATAGATTTCTAAAGAGGCATAAGTGCCTAAGACCCACTGGGGAGATAACAAGTTAAAACTCCAGACTCCTGGGCCTTGATTTCCAGAGCCTGACTAGAAACTCAGAAATTTCTGATTCACATTTTAGTTCACAGAATTTGGACCCTATGGACTCACATGGCGGGGAGGAGGTATTCACAGCGGCCACCAGTYCCCTAGGAAGGCAAGGCTCTCTAAAGCAGCGGAGTTGTTCTCAATCACCTTGAAGGATCCTGCCCTGAATCACCCTCTGGTGCAAATTAGTCACTCAGCCTGCCCCACAGTTTCTGCAATACGCAGGGTCTCATAAAATGGTGAATTTTCTTAAGCTAGTGGGTGGCATTTAGAATCATAGAATGATAGAATCATTTAGGTTGGAAAGGACCTTTAAGATCATCGAGTCCAACTGTTAACCCAGCACTGCCAAGTCCACCACTAAACCAGGTCCCTAAGCATCACGTCTACATGTCTTTTAAATACCCCCAGGGACACTGACTCAACCACTTCCCTGGGCAGCCTGTTCCAATGCTTGACAACCCTTTTGGAGAAGAAATTTTTCCCAATATCAAATCTAAACCTCCCCTGGCACAACTTGAGGCCATTTCCTCTTGTCCTATCGCTTGTTACTTGGGAGAAGAAACCAACACCCGCCTCACTACAACCTCCTTTCAGATAGTTGTGGAGAGCAATACGGTCTCCCCGAGCCTCCTTTTCTCCAGGCTAAACAATCCCAGTTCCCTCAGCCRCTCCTCATAAGACTTGTTCTCCAGACCCTTCACCAGCTTCTTTGCCCTTCTTTGGACACGCTCCAGCACCTCAAGGTCCTTCTTGTAGTGAGGGGCCCAAAACTGAACACAGTATTTGAGGTGCGGCCTCACCAGTACCGAGTATACAGGGACAATYGCTTCCCTGCTCCTRCTGGCCACACTATTTCTGACACAGGCCAGGATGCCATTGGCCYTCTTGGCCACCTGGGCACACTGCYGGCTCATGTTCAGCCGGCTGTYGACCAGCACCCCCAGGTCCTTTTCCGTTGGGCAGCTTTCCAGCCACTCTTCCCCAAGCCTGCAGCATTGCCTGGGGTTGTTGTGACCCACGTGCAGGACCCAGCAATTTCTTCATTTCTGTATCAAAGTTTCCCCAAGCTCTCTGGAAGGGCTCATTTTGGTTTTTGTGTTTCATTTAAGGGAATGGGGCATTCTCACCACCAGACTGCATCTGTCTCAGTTTTTAACAGGTGGTGCTTCCTAACCACACCTTCATGAGGTTCCCTTAGCTCAGCTTTAAAACTAGGTGAATTGAATCTCTGAGCTATTATGACAGATATACCTCACTGGCCTTTGGCCACCTAAATGCTAGGTGTTTAGTCAAAACTACTTGGTTTTGGTTCTTTTCTTGTCCTTCAAGACACATGGCACCTCCAAGACAATTAAGCCCAACTGAAGGCACCATCTAGATAGCCAGCAAGGTGCCTCTCTCTCACTCTCTCTCACCTATAGAGGCACCTTGGATAGCTAGTTCAGACTAAATATCCAAGTTTAAGATAGCTAAAATTAGGTGAGGCAAATGTGGGTGTAAGTGAGCCATATATGATCCTGTGTTACAGGAGGCTAAGGAAACCACTACTGATAAACTGACATGGTGATTTCTGATGTTGCTTCTGGTGAGGGTAAATGGTTATGTGGTTAAGTAGTTCCCAATGTCAGTTGGAGTAAGACTGACATGAAGTCTTGCTCTTCTTGGAAACAGGCACGTATCCAAATTATATCACACAGCATCAGTTTAATCTTGGTATATTATTCCAGTTATTGCTCTGTGAACTTCCTCCCTAGTATTTTAAAACACATTTCAGATACCAAGTCCTCCTTTTTAATATTAGTTTAATACAACAGGAACATCTTGTCTAGCAAAGTGAAGGTGGCTGAGAAGGAGAGCTCTGATCACGTTCTAGCACGCCAAGTTGAGATTTTGGCTGGCACTAACAAGCGTTGCAACATTTATTAATTCATTACTTGGGAAATTGTCTCACCCAATTTCTTTGGGCAGCACCTCACTCATTGCTACACGTTTGGAGAATAAGTTAAGGATGCCTCATGTTATTTCAAAGTCTTAGTCACTGTTGTTTGGGTGTGGGCACTCCTTAGCTTGGGCTTCAGAAATTGAAAATAAATGAGAGGTGGAGGTACAGAAACTATTCTCATCAAAACCAGGGGGAAATGAAGAAGYAGAAAGATGAACCCTCAAGTAATTTACAAAAAAAAAGTTGTCTCCTTAATTCAGAGGATATAAAAGAACCTATATTGGATACTGAGAAAACTGGATATGTGATATCTTGGGAGTCCACAAGTAGTTATTGAAATGTAAAGCAATATAATGCACATGGTATCTGAGGTACATCATATCATATAATCTGATATGCCTCAGTATTTTGGCATTCTTTTCAACGTAGACCTTAGGTGCAGTGGAGATAAATGCCAACAGAAAATATATAGGTAGTTAATAAGGCAGACTAGGCCTTCAAAGTGATGCAGAGAATTTTATTTTTCTAATACTTGTCTGGTGTGCTTCTTTTACCATGGYCCAACAGATCTGGGAATATTTCATCCAAACAACTACCTCTTCCTGAAGGGCTGCAAGCATTTTTGATGGTTCACAACCTTGACTCGCAAATGGCAATGCCTTCRTTCAGGACAAATATGGTGGTTCCTACCATTCTTCTCTCCTCCCCATCACTTTTTGAGGATACCCCCAAGGAACCAGCCATTCATAGTCTACCATAGTTTACTGCAGAGCGTATTAATATAAACCAGCAGTGCCTTCRTGTTCTTTTAATAAGCCAGGCCACAAATGGTGGCTCTGTAAGCAGCTGAGATCTCCCTGAAACATTGCTGAGGACCATGGAAAAAGTGACATGTGGACAGATACGAACAGGACCCACTGCAGCAGTTCCAAGTCATACTCACCTGTAAGTCCAAGTCCTCCCTGTCCCCACCCTGGGTTTTAGACTCCAGAGGACTGAGATCCTTTCAGTGGTCACAGTTATGAGATTCAGTGTAAAAATAGCCAAGGCAAACTTAATAGCCTGAATTATATGGAATATCAGACTCCTGTTCTCAGYTCTCCTTTGTCTCTTGTTTGATGAATCTGTATTTTTTCTATGTAATTTCACAATATCAAGACGATTTTGGGAGTCTGTTAGCAAACTAAACTGAGTATATGCAGAAATTGTATTCTAACAGTAAAAAGAACCTTAACAGGTAAAAATATAATAATAATTAAATTRGCTTTCGATAGCCAAACAATGGAGTATGTAAATTGCAAAGCTAGACTTAGTCTAGGCTAGTCCATATTAAAAATTAAAAAAATTACAGACATTGCTAATTTAGCATGAAAGCAAAAACACTGCTGAAAGAATACTGTAATGGAGTATAGTTAATGTCTTTCAATTCTTTTTCATGGTTCTTAAGGATAGGACAGAATTTATATTAAATTCACAGAGATTTATTGCTTCCTTGGAAAATCAATATGCCATGAATCAACATTAACATGAACTTTGGACATTCTACGTGTTTTCTTTCCTGGGAAGTCTGACTGTATCTAGGGRATTTTGACCACGACTCATGAAAAACTGTATTTAGCATCATGCCAGCTAATTGTAATCCRTGTAATACATGGATTTAACTAGGTTTGAGGCTGGTGAGATCTGAGAACATTCTTAAGCAAGGTGGAGAATCGAGGGCTAAGCCTTGAATGCAACTGAGCTTGGTCTAAACTGACTTGAAGTCACAATCAACATTGTGCAAGTGACTCAGACATCACCAACATGTTAAACACAGCCAACATTTGTAATGGAGACTGCCCCACCTGCCCAGCCTTTGCTAGTATTGCAGATAATTATATGCCATAAATATTACCACCCTCCTTTTCTGGTATCTCCCTCTTCATCTGCTCTTTCTGTCTGTTGCCATCACCGATTGAAATTTTGCTTAGAAGCTATTGGAATGTAGGCTGGGTTTGTGTTGAATTCCCCAGTATTTCATACAAGGTTGGCATATATTGTTAACCTGTTTGGACTGAAAGTCAGGTGATTTGGGCACTATTTCCCCTTGTGTACTACCTGCCTGACTGAAGTGTACTACTAATTTTAAGTCTGGTTTTGGTTTTGTTTGGTTGTGTTTTTTTTCCCCTGAAAAATCTACAGTCTTCTGTCAGAGGTCGGCTCAGCACAAAGCCTCATTAGATGTTATTCAGCTCCAGATTCAGACACCTAAATTTACAGGTATAATTATGTGAACATAGACTTGACTCAGTTGCCCACACAGACATTTAGTGCCATTTGAGACACCGTGGCATACCTGAGACATGTTTGTAGGCCTTGCATATTTGACCTGGGACTTCTGGGAGKCCCTCAGGCCCTCTCAGGCCCTTCCTGATACCCTAGAGTATCGTGAATGCCAGTAGAAGCCCATGGTTAGGCAGCTGGACCACATGTTTACATTTGGTCAGTTGAATCACTCTCATACAGACAAAGATAGGAGTTTAAACACCAATTGATATAGACACCTGAATGGAGACACCTAACTTGGGTATCTGAGCCTGGAGTCGAGATATTCTTCATCTGGACTTGTTTCTGTTGCTTAAATAAAAATGTCTTGAGATATGCAAGGGTATCCCACCTGATCCAACCATGCCAGCTGATATGTCAGTCAGGTGACCGTCCCCCACAGATCCATTCATGTATCTGCCATCCACCTTGAATACCCTAGGGCATCTCAAATAGCAGCATGTTTAGGCAACAGAACTGTGTCCCTTCTGTCTTCAAGGTCCAACTGTCACACTGCAGCTTTCCTGTCCCTCTGTCTTCCCCATCTTTTCCACATGGGGTATCAGCCTGTACAACATCGGTCCTTGTTTCTACACCACAAGGCCGGGCAGCTTTACAGACCTTTGGTAAGACTCATGTAGCCCACAGGCTTTTTGATCATGCTGCAGGTGAGCGTTCTACAAATTGGCTCTAGTGGGAAGGGGCTGGATCTTTGATTCTTGTTATCAGAGGTAATGCATTGCAACCCTGCAAGTCTGATGAGGTTCCTGCAATAATCTCACTGTTGTATCTTGTTATACAGAAATGAATCATGTTTAGGAACAGATTTATTTGCAGGTGGAGTGAATAAGGAGGAAGGGAGACCTGTGAGATATTTAGCTCTTCCAGCTGACATCTCTTACTCGCCCACCACAACATCGATCCCACTCATGTTCCTAATCCAGTGCAGCACCAAAGCTTTCAATCCCCTCAGACAGATGCAGGAAGCTAGAAAAAAGCTCCTTATACAACAAACGCAAAGGATCTCTCAGGGGAGCTGGAGGTTCAACCTCCCTCCAGCTGAAGCCTTGGCCATCTCTTCCCCACCTGAAACTCTCCCCTTTCTRTATATTCTATTTTCTGATTGTGAACCATGCAAAACTAGTTCAGGGTTAACAAACTGATTATGAAACAGTTATTGGCTCGAACTGGAACTAAATAAGAACAATTTCAGTCGCAGCTAAACACAAACTAGAATGGAGTTGAAAAAATCTTTTGCTAAGCTCTCTGGGGCAGGTTTTACCTCTTAGCAATGAAATGCAAAGTCATACAACAATTGGCCTTCCAGGTGTGTCCACATTGCAAGTAATGGTAAAAATAATAAGTAAAATGATGCTGATGTTGCTGATGACAATATAATAATAATAATAGAAGTTATGATTAGACTAATTTTGAGAAGACCCACTGCCTGAAAGTACAGAGTATGACATTCAGGTATAATTTTTCTTTTTTAATGTAATTCAACATTATTATAATTACTATTGACTTTTTGGTTATCCGTCAGCACATGGTGGGTGGAAATAACTTGGGGTGTGACTGATGGAGCTAGTTGTTCTTTTTTTTTTTTTTTCCTGCTGAATTTCTTGATGTGTATGCTTTTCCACGCAGATGGCACCTTTGGCAACAGCCTGCCTGGCAGGATTTCAGGGCACCATTAATCTATCAAAGCAATGCTAATGAAGTTGGACTCTTAACAGTTTACTCACCATCTGCTTCTAACCGTCATCCTTCTCTGTGCTGTCCCTAATGCTTCCCTCGTGGAGGATGGGAACTCTGAACAGCACTGATTAATGTTCTTAGCCTGCTGCAGCTACCRACTTCCTGCAACGTTCCTGCTGAAAAACAGTGCTAAAAAGTCAAAACCACAGTCTTTGAAAAACTTTGCAGAAGCAAAAGGTCATGTTTTAGACCCTCAAATTGCCTAATTTTGCCTAACGCTGTAGACACCTAGGTTTCCATCAGTTTCTACCTTTCCTCTAGACTAGTTTACTAACAAAATTTATTAAATTTAGAATAAACATTCTCAATTTGTCATTTGCATTAAATGTTCCTGGGTTTATTGGAAGCCTGAAAAATKATTTGGGGCTTATTTACGTAAAACACTTATCTGTTTTTTCTAGTGATATTAGTTGGTCTAAATAAAGACRTTGACTGTCCACAAACCTCACCTCACATTATATCCCCAGACCGGTAGAGTTACCACAGCTACAATTCTTCCAGTAAAATCCCTTACACTTCTGCAGCAGTCTCGTATTGCCAAGGTGCTCCACACCTATTCTCATTCCACCSTGGATTGGATTTGCAAACTAGGTGGTTTCCCTGCCTATCTGGCCGSAGGACCTAAGCCAGAAACATTCTCAGAGCACAGAGAAATGCATCCAAGAAAATGAGATTTATAACCCTCTCGCTGACTCCTTTTTATTCAAAAGTCTCATGGCTTCACCTGGAATGGGGCAGTCCCAGGTGCAAGTTTCTCTTGCTCCCGAGGGGATTTGAAACCACATCTCTATTTCTCTACCTCCCAGGAGAATACCCTAACCACCAAAAGATAGTCAAGGAGATTGTGGGTCTCACAATCTTTTCCAGTGAATCTGTTYCATTTAATTAAATATTCATTGTGCTTATGGAAGAGATAATAACTCTAAACATAGGCAGAATGGGAAAACTTGGGTTCTAATCCCATATCTAACAGATATGCTCAGCATGATGCACTGGGTTTGTGAAACTAATTTTAGGAGATGCATGCCTTATACTCTGTGAGTTTGCCTAGGGACAATACAGACTCCCTTTGAAGCTGCATACGCCAGTCAGCAGCCAAAGTTAGACACTGCAGCAATGAGCACTGTAGTGTTCTAGTCTTTCTGCATCTCTAGTGGCTAATACATCACTACCTGAATTATTTCTTTTTAATTAGAAAGAGGAAACAACAGCAACTGCCCAATGATGTAAGTKTAGATACATGGTCATTTATTAATAACAATTGCTGCATATGGGCTAAGCAACTTAGGACAGTAAAACCATTCATTATAACCGCTGCAACATTTGTAAGASTAGTCAATGACAGTGACAAATTCAGCATTGCAATTGATGTGATTATCAATAAAACGGTGAGAAAAATGGTAGAATGCTGAGCCTAACATTGTCACCATCAAAACAGAGCAAAGCAAGGGCTTGGCAATGGGTAGTGGAAACATTTGAGGCACAGAAAAAAGGCTTATAATGAAACATAGATTAGGAAAGAAAGAGGATAAACAAACATGAGGGATGTGATAGAGATCATGAAATTGGTTGTTCCCAATTACCCCATTTCATATTACAAGAATAATGAAACATCCTATGGAACTGGATGGCAAGACATTCAGAGAGGATAAAAGGGAAGACATTTTTTCACAATAGATAATTGACCTGTGGAACTGATTGCCACATGATAGCTGCAAGTCCAAGAGCTTAGCAGGTTTTAAAAAGGATTAAACATGTATAGGGATAATTAGTTCATCCATTATTAAACAAGATAAGTTTTATTAGTCACTAGTTACATTAAACAAGATAAAGTAAAGACCTTGTAGGAAACTTTAATTCTTAGCCAGTGAGAAATTCCTGAATCTCAACTTTCAATGACATTTTCAAAAATAAATATTTTTCTATTCTTGTTCCATGGAAAATTTTGAATTTTAGCTCTAAAAAAGTCAGTATGCCTCTGCCTTCTCTTGTCTAAAGTAACTGGCAAATAATGTGATTTCATCTTGTCTTAAAGATGGATTAGCACTGACATGTCCTGGCTAATAATTGGTATCTGCACTGAAGCAACTCCTGTAAGATGAAACAGATATCAAGCTTTTTCTGCAGAAAAGCACRCAGGAGAGCTCAGACGTCTTCTCTAAGTGTTCATGAATGAGATTAATTTAAGTTTCTAGAAGACATTCTACCCTAAGAAAATCACATCCTATATACTTTTAAGGTGGTTGGATGCCTTGCATTCTAGAATGACAGTGCTCATCTGAGGACTCCACCTATGTGCAATCAACCACCTTTCTTTCTTACTCACTTTGAAAATATTCCTTTTTCTTGGCCCAGGTTCCATCCTACGTTTGGAATTTACCAGAAGCCTCTACAAGAAAGTATTCCTCCTTAGCTTTCTAGACAATTAGTGGAGGAAGTTGCTACAYCCAGATGGCAGTTTGAAGAATCACAGGATCACAGAGAAATTTAGGTTAGAAGGGAYTTTTGGAGGTCATAAGGTCACAGCAGGGCTAACAGTGAAGTTAGATCAAGCTTTGTAGGCCTTTTTAACATCTGAATCGCTCTATGGAAGCATGGGTATCTCTCTTCTAATAGAAAACTCTGTGGTGACAACAGAAGGAAACCCACAAGAAGCCYAAATGAACACCTCAGTGTAAATGGAGTAAACCCCAGCCAATGCATTAAACTTCTCAGATTTGCTCCTTCTCTCCCCCATATCACATCTCTTCCACATTCCTTGCTCATCCATCCAAATGTRTCATTAGCCCCTCCACTGGCAATTCCCATCTAGTTACAGCAAAAGAACTGCCGTGTCCTGAAATGGCTACCATCTATGATACCCTTGCTCTGTCCCCTGCTAACTCTGTAAATATATTTCAGCTCATTCCCGAAATATATCTTTTCCTTTGTCTTTCTTTTCTCTCCCTGTCACTCAGTTGGTCGCACTTTTCCCTCCCTTTATCTGACACTATTTATTGCTCATAGCTGTGGCATATTACTGAAATATGCAAAACAGGTTTGGAAACAACCTGTACCAAAGATGTTCCTTACAAGAAGTATGGTAGTATCTAGAAAACATATTTTCTTTGGTGCTTTTCCTGTGGAAGGAATGTTTTTTCACAATTTTTCACCTAGGCAATACCTTGCTCAGAGCTCCGTGTTGAAGTGGTTAGATTGCTAGCCTGCTTAAAGCTAACACAGGTATCTCAACAGTATACTTGCAACTGAAGTGTAGACATACCTTATACACACTTCTTGATGGCAATCCTGTCAACCATTAATGTCAAACCCTCCCCCCCCCCGAATCCAGTTCCAAGAATGTGTGAGATTGACATCAAATTATTTCCTTCATTTGGCTTTTGATTATTGCACCCTTAGGGGTATTCAGGTACAGGCACATCAACAAGCTTCATTTCATTTGTCCTGTATTAATAATTTTTTTATGGTAGTCAAGTATGCAATAGATTACTGGAGCACTGCATGTTTTTGAATGTATTTATCTTCACATCACTCCTATGAGGAAATCGAGTACATTCATTCCCATTTCGCAGATTGGAAACTGAAGCACAGAAAGGAAAAACAACTCGCTGAAGGATCACGTCTATGGAAGAGCAAGGACTTGAAAAACATTCACTTCAGGGATTCATTYTTTCTATTGTACTGAAATCTGAGATCCTTCCATAATCACATGCTTCCAGAAGCTGAGACTTTAAGGCAGAACACAAACTACAATAAAAATTCCCCTGAAAACCTAAGAATTTACAGCACATTATAGACTGAGACAATCYTTCTCTTCAATTTTCTTTTTGGTCCAACTCAGTATTTCCTTTTAAGAACTGAATGCCACACATCTATCCCCAAGACAGCAATGAAAGGTAGATCTTGCTCTAAAATGCCTCTGTGCCTCAAAGTGCCACTCTTTCCCCACTCCTTAGAGTGGCAGCTCATTTTCTCAGAGATGTGCCTCTTGTTCATCCTTACTGCTTTATCCCAAAGAACCGCATCGCCCACCTCATTCCTCGTGCTCACTTTTCCATCCCAGTTTTGGGGTATTTTTTTCCTGTATCTCTTTTTGTTGTTGTTGCTGTTGTTTTAACTCCCAGTGCTGTGGGTTATTCCCCCAAGCTCTGGAAAGATCAGTCATACATTACATGATATGTGAGCAAACTGGCCAGATTACAGAGCAGCAGCTCTAGGTTAAATAACAATGTGTTCCCGAAACACCTGTTAGAGCGCTCCAAAACATTTCACTCGCAGCGACTTGCTGCAACACATAGAGACCTTTTAAGACACACGCTTACCTGGTAACTTCCTGGTGCTGATTCTGTAGCTTGTCTAAATAATAACCAGCTCTCTGCAATGCTAAACTTTATCTCTGAATGTTTCGACAAAGATGTACAGCACTAAAGAAAAAAAAAAAAAAAAGACGAAAAAGCCTGAATTCTGTCGTTTAGTTTTAATTTATTTTTTATTATAGATGGGTTGTGGATAGGTGGGTTAATCTGGAGATATCTTTAGGCAGCTGGTAATACCAATTTAGCATGGCTCTGTCTGCATTTTATCTCAGTTGAGATTCTAAATTAAACATACATTTAAAAATAATGGCATCTGAACAAGGCGTCTCACTCAATTTTAGCCGGCTGCAGTATTTTGTTATGTTTGCATGTTACTGTGTAAATGTTTGTGTTCCTTATCCTGATTACAGATGCAATTTTACAGCCTGTTTATTGATTTTAAAACTTTAGAATACCATTGGCATTGGCCATAAGGAACCTCATTTGTTTGGCAAGAGATTGCAGGAAGAATTTTAGACCTGATTAATTTGGTCTTGTGTTGCTTTTCCACTTGAACTTGTAATAGGAAGTCTACATATTCATTGTATTGTTTGTATTTATAAAAAGCCAATGCATCACATTTGGTGTATTTAAACACATGCAAGACTTTTTTTTTTTCTTTCTTACTCATTTTAGTTATCTTGTATAAACAGTTTGAAATAAATAAGTGTACACATGAAAATAGATAAGAATTCACGAGGTTCTGTTAAAGAAACACACGCAACTAAATATGTACTGTATTTCTCACTGTAAATAACAAATCCAAATAATACTGCATTTCTGATATTCAATCATAACCCCAGAAGTTAAGTCAATTTAAATTTTGCCTGAGTAAAGAGTTCGTGATCTGACCTATGAATTAACATAATATGTAACACTAACAGCATTGAAAAAAAGAAAAAGACTTCTTCAAGGACATCTCTCAGGATGGAGTCTAAGCCAAGAATAACAACTGATTTAGACTTCACAGCAATCCTGTGGACTAAGAATCATCCCACTTTACAGAGAAGAAAGCTAAAGCCCCATAGCTAAAAGACTCCTTAGACGACACCTGTAAAATCATTTTTACCATTGA
Source organism: Oceanodroma leucorhoa (assembly GCA_030449065.1). Taxonomy (NCBI): domain Eukaryota; kingdom Metazoa; phylum Chordata; class Aves; order Procellariiformes; genus Oceanodroma; species Oceanodroma leucorhoa. The sequence continues at coordinate 14,231,216 of JASVER010000009.1, forward strand.
ACGAATAAAGAATTCACAAATGGTTTACAGGGGCCACAAAAGCAGCAAACATCACATCATGGCCAAGAAAATTGGTCCAATGTTAAATTGTCATTGAAGGGTATTCGATATGATGCGTGACAAATAAACATGCCTCTGGAAAACTTTTATGTTGCATTAATCCCATTATTCTCCAAACTACAGCTTRGACTGCAGCAATATTATAGACAGTTACAGTTGGAAATCCATGGGGGCAGGGGGTGTCTGTGAGGTGCAAGATCTATTGGTTACCTAATGCTAGACAAGTTCTCCCATGGCTGAATACAGCTTTTTTCTTAGTTCAGTGCTTATCCCTTGGGAATACCATCACTGGAAAAATACAGTGGATTACATCTTTTTCCAACCTTCCTTAGATAAAACTGATTGATTTTTAAAAGATTTCATATTCACCCTACACATCTTGGCCAACTGCAMTTGGCCAGGAGAAGAAAAAAAGAAAATATAAATCATTTCAAGARTGAACTCTATTAAAACATTGACAATATTTTCAATTAGCATTATCCTAGAAATGTTTAAAATCTTTATATTAAAACATAACAGCACCGATATGTCAGTCATTGTGAAGAGAAATTAAACCTTTCTGAAGGAAGAGAGGAAAACAAGGGAGATTCAAATTACTTCAGAAGCTAAATCTGTTGTAGGAATTACTGTAAAACTTAAAAATATCTTTCTCCTTATATCTGAGAGCAATCATAATTTTTACGATGTCATTCCACAATTTAGTCTAAAAGAGATTGATATTTCTAAGGAAAATGATAATTTCCTTTATTACTGTGTAAAGTGAGTGTGTTTTCTTTGATTATAGCCGAGAGGTAGGATTCCATCTTAACTGGATCTTAGAAAACTGAAAATCACTGTACTGAGGAGCAATCCAATCTGTCTGTTATTCAAAGATGAGGTAACCCATGGTTTGGCCATTTTAAGACATGTTTTGAAAATCATCTTATCTAATGGAATCCTTACCTAGTGAGCCTTCCATAGAGTTCAGTTGCACAGCAGAAAGGCTGAAGTGATCAGCTCTGTGCAAAGAGAGATGTAAGAATGAGGATGTCTCCTGCTTTCCAACACCCAGATGTGCAACTTGATCTAGCAGCAAATATGTCACCGTGTGTTGATTTTCTAACAGTTACTTTCCTAAGTGGCAGCTTTAGTGAAGAGCATAATGTGAAATTTCAGGGATAGCTGAAAGCCAGTATTCTCATTTTATCAACAGTTTCTGTTTCCAGAAGGATTCATGTATCTCCTTCACCATGAGCAAGGAAGACCCTTTTGAGTCATCTCAGAAAATCATTAGGCTGTAAACAAGAAGGGTAAGTGAGGTACTACCAGGAAAAACAGGAGAACTGACTTCAGAGGGAAAGGAGAAAGTACCACAGAGAGTGATGAGAAAGAATGAAATGATAAATAGGGGGGAGAAGAATATCCCAGTACTGAAAACTAAAACTAAGCTAAAAACTATCTTGGATAAAGCACTGGGCAGAGTAGAGCAGTAAACAGAGGAATCCCCCATAATTTGGAGTATCTTTAGGGGCCTAGAGAAAAACAGACACCAGCAGAAAGAAGGAAAATTTGGGTTAAGGTCATCCAAGGTCAAAAATCATGGTCAAAACAGGTCAAGGTCAAAAGGGATCCAATGGCTGTGGAGTCTCCATCTTTGGAGATATTCAAAACCTGACTGGATACGGCCCTGTGATTCTGTGATTGACCTGATAACTAGARATGTGCTACTTTTGGTTTGTTTCCCATCAAGACCAATCTCTCCACACTGAAGACCTGCATTCCCTTTGGACTGGGATGTCCATCTACCTTTAATTGCATGGCCAGGAGGTGTGCATTTCCTTTAAAAGTCCAGTGGCTCTGGCAGCAAAATTTGTGTAGATGTACATTTCGCATGCATAAAGGCTCTGGAATTTGGTCAAGATGTTCTACAGGCAAGCTTGGCTTCGTTCTGCTCTGTGGATTTAAAGTGGTATAAGTGACACCAGTAGATAAGTATCAGGCCTGGCATGTCTTCAAATAGTCTGATAGCTGTAATGAGAATGCAGTATAAACCGAACCTCCTCCTGGTATAATTTCATTGAAATCAATGAGGTACATAATATAGACACAATCCTGTGGGGAGGAGTCTCAAAACCTTCATGTAACTTAACGTTCCTGACATCAGGAATTAAAAGAAATGGGTCCATTTTAGCAGAGCTTCGTACGCAGAGCTCCCCCATCGCAATCACAGAGGGTGTTTCTTTGAAGACGGGTTAGGGCACTACCCCCCAAAATGCTCAYGTTCTGTAATCATGGTTCAGTTTTCAAATGAGACACAAAATGATGTCGTTGTCACGATGTATTTACCGTCATGGTATTCAAACATCAGACCGTTTCGAAAAGGAGATACTGCTACGTTCCACATGATGGCAGGAGATCTGTTTTTCTTATTGCAAAACCAAAGCTTACAGTTTAAGATTGTCCTATTAAATATAGCAAGATAAGCAATCTCCCATATTCTCCAAGCTGTTTTATAATAATGTGTTCTCAAGACATACTCAGAAGGGRCAATTCTTCTTTCTATATTAAAAAAAACCCAAACATGCTGAAGTAGTTTTGCAAAGTTTACCTAAATGATAAAATAAGTGCCTTGTAAAATAATGCATACAAGTAAACTGGTATTTCAGGGCAGATTTACAATGCCTACTTTGTGTTTGTTGAACATAATTAGGTTAACTTACTAGAGGTTTTTTTAGAATGCAGATTTTGTTCTTTATGCTTTCTTTTTTTAGTAGAAAGGAGCTTTCAGACACAATTTCATTTGACTGATTTTAGATTATTTTTTTTTAACACAAGACTTTTCTGCTTATATTTTTCAACTTAAGAAATACTAGAAACATTAGGGCTGTTTTTTCCTGGAGGTTGAGGGGCTTCAGCAAGTCTTTTCTGGAGTGCTTTTGGAGCACTTTAATTAAAAAATCAAACATGGGATTTGTTATAAAAACATAACAAAGATGTTCAAATATTTAGTAGGTATTGGAATACAAATAAATATTTTTAAAAATATTAATTTAAAATGTTTATATTTTACTGTCTTGAGTTTGATTATGTTATTATTTCTTTTTATTCTCTACCAGCCATCTGTTCTTTGCATATGAAAAATAAGGAAAAAATCAAAACTAAAATTATATACTTAACAACACATTTCATTGTTTACTCATATAATGAAATAAAAAAAGCAGGAGAAAAATCTCACATGATTTCTTGTTTTTCTCTTGTATGTAGCTCATCTTTAAGCAATATACATGAATCATTAAATACTTATGCAAGAGTATGTTCTGCTAAAAAAGTGCACCGAGTTCATCCTGTGTTTTTCTCTACCAGGGAGTGCCCAATTCTTTTGGCAAGTTCCTCTTTATTAACTTGATTTTAGGGCCGGAAAACTATTATAATATGATATCCTGATATCACTTCAGGCTTCCATTACCTGGGTTGCACTGTTTCCAAGGCTGTTAATGACACAACAAAATTAGATGATGGGCAGCCATTGGCAGAAGTTGTTTAGATAGTAAAGACACTAAAGAGACAGGCTAAATACATGAATTCTATCATCTTCATGTATGAAAACAATTTTTATGGACTTTTTTCCCCCATCTGTCTCAAAAGTCAACCCCATATGTGGTTGAGCTGAAGCGGTGGGTGCAGTTTGCAGGACACAAATGCTGGCGGTTCCCCAGTTCCTTCTGACTCAATGTGGGAGGGGAGCAAGTCTGCAGCAAGTGTCCAGGTGAAACACCCAGAATTAATGTCAGCAGCAGTTCTCAGCACATTACTCCCCATGGTCCCATGGGGACAGGGGTCACCCCTCCACCAGGCATAGAAAACCATGGGACAGACCCCAGCTTGGGAGTCACGCTTGGCTGCATGTTGGTCAGGAGCTGCAAGGCGGTCACTCCTTCCCTATAACACCCCCGGTTTTCAGGCTGTGGAAATGAATATAGTCCTGGGGATTATTTGGTGCTTGGGAAAACATGGAGCCAACATACTTAAAATTCAACTTTAATGGCTCTAAATCTATCCTTTAAAAACAAACAAAAGAGGAGATATTCCCCTTTGGTTTTGTAAYGCAGCCAGCAGAGAGTGAAGCACACTGCTTAAAGTATAAGTCCATCAAAGGCTGGCACCTCCTTGCTTAATAAACCTTTCTCCCTGTGTATTTGACTCATACTTGATCATTTTAACTACATTTTAGTACTGTTAGCTCTGGGGAGACAACTCAGCTTTTGGCTCAGAGATCAGGAACGGAACTGTAGGATAATTTTCAATTATAATATCTCTCCTATTGATGATGAATGATACTCAAGAAAGAAAACAAAAACCTGAGCATGATAACCTAGTTTTAACTTGTAACCTAAACAGATGTGATCTGTGGACTTTGAGACTTAATAGCAATGGAATGCCATATTATTATTTTCCAATATTTTCAGGAGAGGAATTTCCCTGAACGGGTGCTGATGACAATTTAAAAAAAAACATTTTTTGCACTGATTAGTGCTTAAAATGCAGTATTAGCTAGCCAAGAAACATTCACTTTGTAACTCTTCCTTGTTTGGTGCTCTTTGGCTTGTTTTCGGCATGTCTSTTAATTTGGACAAAAACCAGACTGATTAGTTTCATTTTAGTTTCTAGTCTGTTTTATGTCCCAACACTCATGAGCTACCACAAAATTTCTGTGATTAACTTGTAAACACTTGAGCAGAATATTTAATTATGAGCTTCATTTATCATCTCATCTCCTTTTTTACATATCTTAACTAGGTTTTGCTTTTGAAAAATCAAACCAAAAATCTCCCCAGCAAAGCCCAAAAATCTCCCCAGCAAAGCCCTGAATTTTGAGCAAAAGTAGACCCAGCTATGCCCCTTTAATAAAAGTGAGGGTGAATTTTGAGAAACTGAAGAAGCTGTTTCTTTTTTCAGTACAAATGTGATCTTGAAAATCCACAAATCAAAATGCTTATCTTGTGTTGGTGCCAGCACATAACGCATGACTCCTTGGTAGATGAATGTCTACCCGTAGAATGCATTATTAGTCTATTTAGCTTCATGTGCTGTGCTGACCTACTTTAACTTATTCTTAATAATGCACAGCACTGGAGCAATATTGACTCGTATACTCATTTCTCATATACTATGAGGCATTAATAATGCATTGCATTTTTTCCTCCCAAGTCAAGATATGGTTAAATCAAATGGATCCTAATGTGAACATCAACAAATGAAACAGATTGGCCCTTGTACGAGCAAAATGACGTTTTATAAGGAAGGTATTTCATTCTGCTTCCTCTGACAAATGTTTCCTTCAATATGTCATTGCTATTTTTATGGTGGGCAAGGTGGGGTTTCTGGTTTCGTTAGGTTTTAGTATAACATTTAACAGTAGTTTTCTTACCTGCATCTAGAAAAAAAMCAGGCTGGTCAGCATGTTTTAAAAMGCATTGATAAATCCTCCCAGAAAGAAAACCTTACAAAAATCCCTTTAAAAGAAGTATTGTTAAAAGGGACTATATCACAAAGGGGAGCAGATTCTGAGACAGTAAGAGCAAAAATCAGCATAATTCACATAAAATGAATAAATTACTCCAAGGAGTTTGACACCTCCTGAGTCTAATGAGACTGAATTCCTGATGAAGGAAACTAAAGAGACCAATGAATATTATTGTGAAAACTTAGTTGTTATTTGTGGCCARTTACAGGACAAATATTTTTCTGTATTCAAATCTTGCATGTGAACTTGAACATTTTGGTCATTCATTTAAAAAAATTCCCTGCCCCCTGCAATACTGCTTTTCATTATTATTATTTCCTAGGGTGAACCAACTGATTCTGGTTGTTGACTGGACATATTGCAGTGCTGAAATGCAAGAAATCARATAGTTTCTCTTTTGCCTCTGTATCAGGGTAACTTGCATCTAAAAAGCAACAGCAATATAAGCCATCGGTCCCTGGACATACAAAGCCAAATTCAGACATTTAACATGTAACATTTAACTTATGATTTTTTCATTTCAAAGCAGGCTGTGCTTGTTTTCAAGAAATACACTGCAAATGTCACTAGCTGCTCTACTTGTACTAYGAAACTCAGACTTAAGAAGCTATATTAACATCCTTATCTCCAATCCTTTTATTWTTTTTATAATTATGAGGTACGATTAACTCAGGTGAAACAGCAGTGTCACACTATTTTCAAATATGGGTGTATGGGATAAGAATCAACTCAGATAATCTAAATTAATCTTGACTTATTTTAAAATATTGACTGCTTTATGTAATTCATTAAAGGGTATGACAGCTCTGCTGTACTGAAATAATTAACAAGCTCTGTTAAGTGTTACTAATTTGGCCTTTTTTTAATAAATGAAACCTTCCYCAAATTTTCAGGTTTAAGCCTTGGATAATACTTCAATTTGCTGTGGAATTTCAAGAAAATTAGTTAATTAGTTTTTCAGAGATCTAGTCAGTTGGATATCAGCCTTGAAAAATGTTTGTACATGTAATATCATGACTTTTAAATCTTCACTAATTTTAAAAGACACCAAMAGCAGAAAAAATTCTTTTTCAAATACCAGAATTAGTTGTTCTTCCTGTGGTGGACTTGGCAGTGCTAGGTTAACAATTGGACTCGATGATCTTAAAGGTCCTTTCCAACCTAAATGTTTCTAAGATTCTATGATTCTATGAATATGGGAATATTTTGTTCATATGCAACAAGGAAACAACATTTCTAGGATTATGTGAATATGAAACTTCTCAAACAAAGGAAAAAAACTTTGACAATTTTCTCCAGCACATTAGAGAGAAATGTTTTGGAAAGATTTAAAAGATTTATTAATTTTTTTTTTTAAACCTGTCTTTTGGTATTTTCCTGCATTGATCTTTAAGGGCATAGAAAAAAAGATTTAAATTATTTTTAGGAATTTCCAAAGGTTAGGGCAGGGTCTTTATCCATTATCTGTTTTTTTTTACAAGACTGTGCCTCCAATTAAAATGCCCAGTCACTGAAGCAATGGCACAAATACATCAAGGTGCCTGCGCTTGCACATCCTTGCCAAATGCTGTGGTGACCAGTGTAACTGGAAGAGAAGCACCCCGATCACAGGAAGAAAAAGTTGGGTGAGTGTGCTAGAAAGCCTGCCTGTGTATACACGACTTGCATGGTATCTTCAGAACCTCTACAATCAGATTTTTTCTGCATTTTTTTCCAAACACAAAAGCACTTTGCTTTTACCCATATGGCTGTACTGAGGGCAAAGTCAATGAAACAACCAGCCTCTTTGACAAAAGTCCCTTCGTTCATGAGACATGGCATTGCTCCCTTGTAGAGCYGAGTAGAAAAACTTGGGAAATACGAGCTCCTAGGTATTAACTTTAATGTTAATTAAGTGTGATCTATGACTGGACAGTGGCAACCCACAAATTCACTTTATTCACTCCTGAYTTTTTCCCCAGATACTACAAGATAGGGTCAATTTGTGGAATAACATGTGGCATACCAGTGGTATCYGAAAGTTTGTGTGGTCTCGRTTTCTTACCCCTGTGCAGTAAACARCAGATTTAACACAGAGATTGAAAAGTCCATAAATGAAAGGCCAAAGGCCACCAGCAATATATGTTTCCACCCTGTCACATAGTCCTGTACTGCACTGACACATCCACTAAGCAGACGACGCTCAGCAGTCTTCTCGAGATTGGATGCTGTTCTTCCAGTGCCCCACCTCCCTCCCCACATAGTGGACTCAAAAGACAATAAAAGTGTGTGAAGGTCCTTGGAACTCTGGGAGGGGCTGTCGTGGGGGACTTACACCTGGGTGGGGTATGGGGACAGCCCCAATGGGAACAGGAGAGGCTGTTACAGGGCAGAAGAGGCGGATTATATGACTTTGGTCATCTTCTAGCTTCCCAGGAAAACTATGCCTGGCTGTACATTAATTGTGGGGTATAACCATATATCCTGTAGGATGCTTTTACCTGTACATGCTTATAGGAGTGTGTATTTATAGAAAGCCTCTCTCGCTAATGTCATGTGAAAAATATCAGGAAATTATTTTTGGTATTTTATTCCATGACAGAAGTCATCAGTTTCTGTCTCTTTTCTAAAAATCTATTGAAAGGCTTGTGCTTAGTGAATCTATTCTGGTTTTAGAAAACAACATCACTATGTATTCAGAGCAGGGACTCAAACAAGCTTCTTCCCAGTTTATTGTTGTGAATAGCATGTGATCAGCATTCTTGTTGCCCTACCACATCCTCCCTTATACTCTAATTGTTCTTTAGACAAAAATTATGTCTCAGAAAAAAAARAAATGCACTTGCATGAGTTGGCACTTTTTGCACAGTAAAACATTGCTTTGAAAAAATTCTTATGCAGCTCCCCCTATAGATGCAAGTGTTATCAGTGCATGTATACAGTTTATTTCATTGTACCATTATTGACATTGACAAAGAATTTCTTATCTCTAGCTTTCGAAGATCAGCCAGACATCAACAGGATTTCTCTTCAATGAGACGTGCTAGCACATGGTGAAATTAGGTTGCAGCATTGAGACTTCAATAAAGGTGCTGTTCTAAGACAGATGTGTAGCCAGGGTTTTGCCAGCTAATAAATGACCCTGGATTTTTTAGTTCTTGTATATTACATTTGGAATTGCTGCATAAATTGTGAGGACCCGTTTTCATAAGATTTAAGCATGTGCACTCTTGTTCTCTATTTCTAGCAGACAATATCTCCAGGTCACACTGTATTATAGGATCTCACACTCTCAATAATCTTTGAGATCAATATGGTCTTTACCATTCTCATCATCATGATCTGCAGAAGCAAACACAGGATTTGCTGACCCTGGGTTTTCACAAACCAAAGGAAATGGCATTGGGGAASAAGACTTTTAAGTAAGAGCTACAGGATCAGGCCCATTCTGTTTTATATGCCTGTAAATTGGTGTATTAGGGATGGATTTAACTGGATATGGGGAGGACCATATGGTTATTCCTATACTATGTGTCCCAGAGCAGATGCAGTGCCTTGTTTCCCTCTCTGCAACAATCTGAACCTGAATTTGCATAGTCTTCTAAAACAAAACAAAACAAAATACTGATACTGAAAGAGGCATCCACACTTTCACATATAAAGACTGCAGATTCTACCCACAGCTCAATCTCATAATGATCAAGAAAATCCTCCAATTTAATAGCTRAATTCATTTTCCCTTCCATGAACTAAATACACAGTTATTAAAGCCAGAAGGATCACYGACGGTTTCTCCCAGCTTGCACTGTAAGCTGAAAATGGCGTTCTCATCACACAATTAATTAATGTTCTTGATGCAAAGAGATACGGGATAGATTTATGTTCCACTTGTTATTGAATAACTCTCACATGTAATATTGCTTTGGCACGCTTTATGTTCCTGGAGTTAAAGTGCACATCAATAGCTCAATGCATCGATAACCTGAGTGTCAGTACAACTATAAAACCTGATTCTCCTTGAATTTTGCWCAGTTTTCAGTACACTGGTCTCCTGGAAACAGGTCCTTGTTGATGCTATGAAAGTGGCACAGAAATCAGAGGAGCTGAATGATATAATCATCTTGTACAAAACAGATTTTTCCTTTTTTCTTTTCCTTTTTTTTTTTTTTTTGTTAGCCTTCTTTCATCTTGCTGAAGAGGTGCCTTTAGAAGTATTAAAAATTTTTGGACCACCAAATACAAACACTTTACTTTCACTTTTCCACTTGGAGTTTGTCCCCTTTTGGGCGAGCCAGCCACTTCCAAACTCAACTCAGGCCTTTATTGGGTTCAATGTGGCATCAGTGGTCTTAAGGTATAATATTAATTACTGGAATAGAAAGTTTTAGAATAGAATAGAATAGTTCGGTTGGAAGGGACCTACAATGAACATCTAGTCCAACTGCTATTATTGTCCTCTCTTTTAGTTCAAAGGGCTAGAAATAGTGCAGCGACTATTGCACAACCCTCAGAGTGGTATTTTTCACTAGTGTGGTAACGGTATGTTTTGAATGCTTTGGAGAGTACTATAAAGGCATGTGAAGGTATTTGGGGGTGCAAGGTTTGTTGGGCTTGTGTCAAGGCATTACGTAGGGCAGATGGAGAGGGTCAAATGTGGTTTTGACATTGCTTGCTTAGTCTCAATAGCAGAAACTTTATATTTACARGTTTAAAGTTAATTATTTCCTTTTCTCCCTCTCTTTATTTCCTTCTGTCCTTCCAAACTGGACAATATTTTGCTACTAAGCAAGCTCACAAGTAGGCTTCATGATTTCTCTGGAGAAAGAAAGAAGACATGAATGTGCATCTAGCTCTAGTTAAGTGGCAATATCATACCAGCGGTATCTCCATTCAAATTTTTCGAGCTAAGTGCAGTAAAACTGGTGTGTCATCAGACTCAGTTCTACACTTAACCAGCCTGCTCTCCTGGTGAGATACGATCTAATATAATTTGAAAAGAGATAACATCAACTAGGAGGAAAGTTTGTTTCAATAAGTTTAGAAGGGTTTTTTGTTTGCCTAGTAGCACATCATTTTACTTGCTATTTGATTTGTAACATACATAGGCTACAGTATAAACTCTGCTTTTGTAACAAAACAAACCAAAAAAATCTAGTATTTTCCAAGTAGTGAATCTTACAGTGGTAAGGCTGTACTGGTATCTCATTTTAAACATGAGACACTGAGGAMTAGCAAACTGGAATATGATTCATTTCAGCAAATTTTAAGTATACATGTGCCTTTTTGGCATCTGTAACTGAACTCTTCTTCTCCACCTCTCCTTAAAGTTAGGGGAGAAAAGCAAGCACTTGTAGGCGTGATTCATCTGACCTAATTGAGAAGAATATTTGAGAATGTCATGAATAGGAGTCTGGGCTTCACAGGACACATCAGCCAGATTTCCCCTGACTATAAAGAGAAACTGGAATGACTTGCAAAGACATAGATACCTTCATTGTCAACATCTATACTTGGTCAGATGAGTCCTATCCATTTTGAGTGACAATTCAGGAAGTCCGTGATGGAGCAATGTTTCCCCTGGGTCAGTATCCTGACCACCTTCCAGAAACCTGAAAAGCAGGCTTTGCCAAATATCCCTCCATACATCCCAGCCTTTAYCCCCTGCTATCTATCCTACCTATTTTATGGCCCTCAGCAGGGGTGCTAAAAAAATAAATGCATGCTGGCCTGCAAAYTTGCATTATTTACTACCCAACCAGTAAGGGTGTTTGTTATACCACTTAGTTGAATGTTTAAAAGACCAACAGACCCGATTACCAGAGTCCTTATGCTAAAAGTTGAAGGCAAAAAKAGTGTAAAAACAACTCCAGGTCATCTCAGATCCTTCATCTATGTGCACTTAATCTCCGTTGGAATCAACCTGACTCATTGTTAGGCATTTCATGGTGTGCATGAAGCAGCAGACAAGGATGTCCAAGCTGTGKCTCTTGAGTCACATGTGGCTCATATATGAGAGTTGTCACTTTGTGCCAGGACAGTGTCACGGCTGAGGGACRATCTGTGCATAGGGCAGGAGTTTCCAAGCTAAGCTAAATTCTTGGATATGRGAGGAAGTTAGGCAGGGCTGCTAAGGCAGGATCACCCACCCCACATCCATTGGGCAATGGCATGAATTTGACAAGAGCTCTGGCTCTCTCGGCCGTGACACACGGCAGGACTTCCCTCCATAGCTGCCACCCCGTGCTCCCTACCTCTCTGCCCCGTACAAAGATTTTGGAATGTGACACAGAGAATCAGGGAGGTAGGATGGGAACAACAGTATCCAAAGAACATGGATAATTGCTTACAATTAATACTGACAATTGCACAATCACATGCGAGAGTTGTGTTACACAATCTCTTACTTAACACCTAATCTTAACCTAATTCTCCTCCACTGCGTATGCCGTATACTAAACTGCTGTTGTCATTTAGGAGGAAGAATATCCCATTTAAGTAAAATTAAAAATTGGGTGTTACAGCTCTTGAATTATTCAGGAATCTGATGAAAAAGCAACATTTCTGGGTTTACTGAGGTTTATTTTATTTAAGACATTTTTGYCATAATATCATTTGCTATTTTAACTCCTGGGATACTGATGTAGATTATTAAATTGTGCCTGAAGTAATTTCTAATGGTTTTAAGAGGAGGCAAAAAATGAGCTCCTTAACAGAAAATGACAGTACATTTCCTCTGCCCTAGTCTTTGATTTTCTTTTTCAGCAGGATATTCCCAATTGACTTAAAGGCATTTTATATTTCAACAGGCACTTTTCCCAGTCTCAGCAACCCCAAGGGTAAACTTACCCCTGTTAAGGAATGTACCTCACTTTTGAGTGTTTTCATGAGCCCCAAATTCTGTGTCATTGAAACACAACTGAGTGTTTTAAAACAATTCCACATCTCAAATGAAGATCTGCCTGGGTCAGTTACTAGTTACCGTTATTATTATTATGGAATGTAACCRTTAAAATGCATTATTGAGCACATTTTGTAAGCACTCAACCCCCTAAGATCTGGAACCACTTATCTGTTTCTAATGTGTATCATGCTTTCTAATGGAAACCAAGGTCGTCTCTGATTTCTGGTGACAATTTATCTATAAGAGCAGATTATGAGGAGGAGAGGTAGGCTCCTTAAGAATTTGCTGAACTTCTTCTGGAAAGTCAGTTTGTAACTGTGATCTCTAAAGTTTTCCCCCATCTCCTGCAAAATGCAAGCCAGAAGAATCCTACAGTATCCTTTTGATGAGYCCTCCAACTTCTGCTCCAGAGTTTAGAGGAGTTGCCCAGAGAAACATTGGGTTTTTGTAGTCCAGGAAACAGTAAACAGCCTTTTCAATGCTCTTGACACAGGACAATAAGSAGGAAGGCTTGGTATAATATGATCCCAGTGTTTGTTAGGCTGGGTGTTGATTGCTTTAACAAGTTAAACTTCTCTCTGGCTATCATTAGCTATAATGTAACCTAGYGATAACAAGGTACGTCTTTGTGGCTGGAGCATCCTCTTCCCTACAGTTATAGAAAGACAACACTATCATCAACTGAGGTTGGAAAATCTAAGGAAGTACTAAACCGAGTAGGACTCTATCTTGGAAAAGTGTCTGCTGAGGATGATTGTGATCTATACATTTACAAACTATGTGTTCCTTTAACATGAGGAARATTTTTTTTCATGCTGCTGTAGAACTTATTGCCACAGAATGTTATGAAGRCAAAAGGAAGAATTTAATCAAATTAACAGAATAGTCTTTGAAAGTTATCACACATTATGATCCAGATGATAGTTTCAGCTAAAGGTAATGTAAATCAYTGATTATCAAAGGATGAAGTTTTCTTATTCTCTTTTCCTCAATATCATCTATCATTCACTGTTAAAAACAGGATTCTGGGAAAGATTAATTTTGGTCTGACCCTGGATGTTGCGCTCATGTTCCTGTGCTTCAGATCACTACCATCATCTAAGAAGAGGTCAGAAAAAGGAGAGGGGTCCTACATTGTGGAGAGTAAGCTAGATCAGGATTCTCCTTCAAGGGACAGTGCACCTCAAAAAGAATACAGCACCTTTCCAGTGCCAGCCAGTATTTGRCTTGCATTTAAAAAAGAGATGTGAGCCTGGAATGGCTTTTACTGTGAAAAAGGAGTCTTATATCAGTGTGTCAAGTGTATATTGCCCAGCTCTTCTCAGATGATGGTGTGCTAAAGGACTACCAGATTTTCAAAGTCCTTTGCTAGCCACCATCACTTCTTTCATGCTTTTACAGCTGCAGCTGCCATCCTTGTAAGCATCCTACAACACCTACCAGATACCCCCATACTCCCCTGAGCTAAAAGTTGGAGCAATAAAGATTCCTGTACCAGTATTTTACCAGTAATAGATTCATCATTGCTTACGCACTGGAGGGCTGAAAACTATACTGGAYATTTCTTGGTTAAATGTACGTTATGTGACTTAATGTGAATATGCGCTGATTTAGTTTCATTCTGTATGACTCTATGTTACTCAATTACAGGAGTAAAATAGGCTTTGGTTAARAAAAAGCATTGGGACAGCAGCTATTGAAAGACACACACACTATCTCTGTGCCTTGTAGATTTTTCTAACGTAAAGGCAAGCTTCAWTTAGCTCAGCATGATGTTCAGGTAGTAACTGTCATAATGTAAGAATGAATAATTTTCCATTTCAGGAGAGAGGGTAACAAAAAGTAGCTATAATTGGTGATGTAAGTTCAACTTGTTGATATATTGAGAAGGACTTCTGTTTGAATTGTTTAGGTTTCAATCAGCTTTATTACTTTATTAATCAGACTAAATCAAAGTTATTACTCTGTCTTTTTAATCACTGCAGTTCTCTTGGTATCTGTTGAGGGGCCCATGCRGGAAGGAGAAAGGTGATAATTACAATAATTTTTTCAATCACAATGAGTCCAGAAATTATCCAAATCATGTTGCCAAGCACTGGAAACTTGAATTCCCAATGCTTCAAGAAAGAGTGGCCCTGTTTCACTGTTGTAGGACTGTATGAGGACATTTTATTCCACTCTGAAGTTTACGCCATTTGGCAATAGAGTGATCATACACCATTCTCTTTATGCAGCAGAAGGAAGGGGGTTACGGTGTAACTCAGAATTAAACCCACTGTTTCCCTGTGTGAAGGCTAGCAGAAAAATTCTCCTCAGTATGCAGAAAAGCTCTTCTTGCRCTGAGGTGCTTCACCTGCCACTTGTGATTAATTTCCCATTCTGTCCAATGTCTCACTTTGATTATTAATGATAATGCTTTGATTGATGACTGGTGCCTGCTAAATACTCTATTGCCAAACAGGGAACAACAATCTTGTTCAAACAAATACATGGTGGAGGGGACCAGCGCAACAGGCAGATGAGCCCATCTCTTCTTGAGCAAGGGCTTGAATCCAGCTCATGCTAAGATTTTTACCTCTCAGCAGGTACATCTTTAGTGGCACTTTTGGAAAGGGCTACAAATTCTTCGCAATAAGCAGGGAAGACAACCATAAAARAGCTCATCTTGAAAGTCAACCTGTGTGGTGAAGTCCATGGGATGCCAGACTAAGGAAACAGCTGATAGCCTTCTCTTCCCTCCTTGAAACACTCCAGCATTGTCACCAGTGTATAGCTAACGCATGTCAATTTTTCCACCACAAGACACGTGTGGGACCAGACATTGTAATTTTATCTCATGTTAACCAGCATGAGGTCAACCCTCGGCTTCAGGGAAGGGAGGGGAGAAAGCTTAAAGTGCTGACCTCATTTAACTACTTTGCAGAAAAAACAACAGGTGCCTACTTTCCAATCAGATCTTACACTAAGATCATTATCATATATTAATTATATCATTATTAAAAAATAAAATACACTTYAAAGGTTCCTATCCTAAAACTGTCCAGTATCTTACTATTACCTCTACTTACCTCTAATGTTCATTACATTTTTTACTTTTATTTTTACAGAATAGCCTAGGACCCTGAACTGGGTYGTACTTAGACTTTGTACAACATACACAGAGTAAATAAAGTACCTGCCCCAAACAGCTTGCAATCTGGAAGGCAAGATGCAACAGGTGGGTGAAGCAAAGAAGCAGGTGGGAGTGGGGAAATCGTAATGATAGGATGTGTTAACACTTGTACAGTTCACAGATGAATCATCAAAATAGTTGAGCTAGAACTGACTTTCTTTTCTGTCACATCAGATGAGTCTTGGAATTATCATTCAGTTTTGTTTTGGGTTTTATTCAGGCAAAAAGTCTTGTACAGTTCAAAAGCGGATTGATTTAAATGAGGTCTAAGCTTGTTCAAGGAACCAAAAATGGGATACTTGCAATGGATAGGCAAGTCCAAAACCAGATTTCCACAACTACGTAATTCATTTGCCTCAATACAAGGATTCTTACTACTGATTAATTATTCAGCATTAATTTGGTGAAGAGCTATGCATTGATCCAAAATTGGAACCTGAAACTGGTGAAAATCCAAATCACAGCAAGGCTTAAAGGAGAGGGMCTGTAAGTGTCCATAGTTGCCCGAGTATCAGACATGCCTCAGTGTCRTTAATTACTGCTGCTGATTACCCAGACATAGAAGAGACTGATTCAGAATGACCAGGAAGCAGAGAGAAGGACCGTAATGAATCCAGAGGACTGAGAAACTGGGGAAATGGCAGGGGGAAGAGAAGGAAGCCTCAGCAACTGAAGGGCCTCTGGGAGGGAAGGGGTACTGCAGGATTTTGAGGACCTGAAAGGAGTCTGATAAGGGAAATGCGTTGGTGCCAAAATATGGCTCTGCAGAGACACATTTGACCATACACAGGAAAGACTTGGTGGTCTTATTCCATCTTTTCTGGGCACATGGGAAGAATCTCAGTGCCCTCATCTCCCCTCACATTAAACAGCAGAACCCAGTGACCCTGGCCTGGGTAGGACGATCCTGACGCCAGTAACTTTTGTAGTTACTAAACAAGAACAAATGCCTAAAAGCCAAAGCTGCCCTGTTTTTTCAGCCCTGCCTCACCTCAAGCTGGAACATCACATMTTGGTGTAGTTAATCCCTTAATGTTGTAGAGTCTCTGCTGCCCAAATTCTATGAATCAAGATCTAAAAGGATCTAAAACAAATTTCACTTTGACACAGTCACAGAGTGAGTTCTCCAGCTCATGCTATGCCCAGGGTAAAATCTGTTAGTCATCAGCAACTGTTTTTTTCACTTTGCAATGTAGGAATACAATCTGTTCCCATAAATAAAGGCTAAGCTTCAATGACTCCAGTTGCATTATCCATGAAGAAAAAGCTGGTGCTTGTTTTTGTGTTTTGTGTTGTACAACTCTGAGTTCACAAGCAACGCCTAACAAATAAATCTGTAAGAAACGCTTAAATTAAACCTTACCACATCCCAAATAAATAGTTACAGTGGGGAACGGGGGAGAATTTGGACTGGAATTAACATGAGGACCCCCTGAGACAACAGGGTTAGCTGCAGCTCGGAACAGCCCTCCCAAGCAGAGAAATCCTCATCATATCTTTCAGACAAAACCCTTTTAATTATGCATAATTCTACGCTGCGGCGGATGATGTCTCTGTGGGAATCAAATGCCCCATCTTCAGGTTTTCATCTTTCATAATGAACATGTCAAGTGTGAGAAAGCTGTAGGTTTTTGGGTATGCATGTAATGAATGGCAGACAAATTAGAATTAAAAAATTAGTACCCCAAATCTCTCAGTGAACCACAGCAACGCACTGATACTTTTTAATAAACAGGTCTTTTGCAGTTATGTGTTGCCATAGAAGGAAACTACACATGTCATCAGAATTTACAAATGCAGTGTTCAGAAATGGGTTGTAAGATTTGAGATAATTTTTGCATCTCAGAGGAAAAAAAATTCTTTGAAACTAACCCACAACTTAGTCTTACCCTGATATTCATATTTTATCGATGATCTCACTTGACGTACATGTTTTTGCTTGGGATTTTGACAAAGATAGTTATCATTTTTGCAGCAGGCTTTGTAGACCTTAGTGGGTTTAATCTCAGTTTGACATCTTGTGCATTGAGCACATCTTTCTCTTTCTGGGTTTGAAAAATCACGTGCTTTGGAAGCAGAACTCTAAACAGTGTGGATATTTTGGGGCCAAATGAAGTTGTATTAATGATTAAAGGTTAACCTGAAGTACAGTTTGTCTGAAGAGTTTTAGGAAAACAAGGCACTTAAACTCTATTGCATTATACAATGAAACTACCGTCATTCTAGAGACTGTTGATAAGATTTCACTGTTGTACTTCATATTTCAAGAGTTAATTTCCAAATATCTAAAATTATAAGGGATGTTGGTAAAGCTTTGCAATGCCCCAAAGAGATAAGAATTGTACTGGTTGCTTTTCAGAGCTGCCAAAAATACTGGTTGGGTGTCACAGATAGGAAAAATATGAGGAGAAATCATTGTACCTGTTGTGCAGGTGGGTAAAAAGAAGCAAGGAAAGCTAAAAAGTGGCCACAGTAAAGTAAGGAAAAAGTGAAAACATACATCAGGAGCTTATTAATAATTAAACTGGAAAAGATGACTGTCACAATAACCTGTTATGAACATTTCACACTGCTCACTGGGAGAATCTGAAGGACTTTGTGCTCCCGCATGAGAAATGCTCAAGTGAAAGGTACTTGGTTTCCCTGGGGACACCTCAGACATGCTTTTCAGAGGGAGGACAGGCACCAGATCACTGAGTTGGGCTGTGGTAACAATCCTGTGCTCTCTGGGTGTTAAACCATGGCTTGAAGAGGACATGGTGTCCTCTCATGGTCCAAGTCACTCCCAGTGACTCTAGAGACATTTTTCCTGGGTCTTTTATTTTCAGGGAGGGGGATCAGGCTGCTGGGACTCAGCAACGCCTCAGAGAAGTTCACAAGTTGTCCTTCTTTTCCACATATATTTACTGCAGCTGAGTGCAAAAACCTGTCTCCCAAAGACTGCTCCAGCTTATCTGCTGCTGAAGACTGTGGCAATGGGAGGTGCTGAGCACCAGACAGGCACCTCTGGGAGTCAAGGCTACCTGCATAATCAAGGTCAGCACAAACAACAAGCGGGAACAGCCTCCTCAGTTTGGTGCTTAAACTATTAAAGAGGATATTTAGAGTTGTGCTAAACACACCAGAGCAAAATGTTTACATTTGCTTGATATACTGAAAAGTCTAACTAAAAACTAACAAATGCAAATCAAATCAAAAGTGGGTCTGCCTTTGAAAGGCAAACATTCTATCTGAAAACTGAAGAAAATATTTTTTCATTAGGAAAAAAATATTTAGTTTTTTCTTTTTTTCTTGTTTTTTTTTTTTTTTTAATAAAAGACAATGTTTCCCTGTAAAGATATTGCCTAGTTGTAAGCATGTTTTCACATCTGAACTTTTTTGACAGAAAAATTTTAACCAAGTTGCAACTTAGAAAATGCTTTAGTTCATAGAGGCGTAAGTCCTAAAGCCAAAAGAGACAATTAAAATCAGAAGGTCTGACTTTTTTCAGAGCATGGTCTCTCACCTCTCAACACTTTCATCATAACTTTTGGATGAGCTGTAGCCTGAACAACCTATCTTCTTGACCTTTCTGTACGTCAAAACGGTCACATGGCCAAAGGCCATCCGAGGTAGGTCAGGGAGGGATAGCAGGGAGTGGTTCGCAAGGATCCCACCACTCCCTCCACTGTGGGATGGAGCTGAGACAGGTGGGTTGGTGGATCCTGGGACACTTTACACTCAGCAATCCTGGCTGATCGCTCTCTCGTTCGCGTAGCTTAGCCAAAGCCCATGCACCAGAGAACATATAAATAAAGGGCCTGGTTTCAAGTGCATGGATTCCAATGTAAAGCTCATAGCAAAGACTTTCCAAAAGAAAAGCMTGGTTTTACTCTTTCAATAGATTTCTGTGAAATATATATCAATGAAAGAAGTACCTGTATAATAGCTATTTGGTTTTAAAGTAGCAGAGGATGTTTGTTGACAAGTTTGTATTTTCAATGCAAAATAGCCTCCATATATGCTGGATCACGATTAAAACTCTCAAACATAAGCTTTGTCAAGTTCAGGGGACAGCATAAATGACTGTTGATTCATATTCTTCTAGGCCTGTAAAGTTATAAGTATGTAATATGAACACAGGCTCTTTAGGGTAGTTTAGAGCCAACCTGGAACCCTTCCAGCCTGCACCGAAGGATTTAATGGCATAGTTTTTATTTTCTGCTTAGTGCAGTGTACCATTAATTGAAGGTAATTGTCAAGAGGAGACTGGCTTTCAAAAACTACATARCTCTCAACTGTTCTGGTGCAGAATGGATGCCCTGAGTTTAGTATCACATTTCCCCTGTGCTCTACATTACATTTGTCTTGTCACACAATTGTGTGATTGTGTTCAACTAAATAGTTATTCCGTGCTATTACGGCATTTCAAAATGAGGACTCAAGTAACACTGCAGGGAAAGACAGAGAAAGAGGGAGAGCCAGGTTTGTACTGGGATGAGGACTTGTCTGCTTGAACTAAACAAAACCCTGAAAGGTATCACAGGTCCGAAGCATTTAATGGAGCAGCTCATTTGTTTTGCTGACGAAGGAAGCCTTGCAGAGCRAGAGAAGCAGAAGTAGTTTGTTAGCAAAGAGTTTCAGCAGTCACAAAATATGCTGTGAGACCTGGCATTGCTTTCCTGCTCCCGGAATGACATGTGAACATGAACCACTTCTCTGCGTCCTCTGCTTTTCTTTGCATGAGGGGAGGAGGCAATCATGGTGAGATCTACCGTGTTCTCCAGCTTGAACAGTCAGAAGACCAGGACTGCAGGGCACTGTACCATATAGACCCAAAGTTGGTCTGATGACCCCRACCCTACTGCTGTGCATGAAGGAATTACCATCGTTTACTTAACTGATATAATATTGCTGTTTATTATTTCTACTGCAGTAGTTCCCAGGAATCKCAGACATGGTCCATGAACCACATCACGCCAGGCAGTGCACAAATAAAGAGAAAAGCCCTTGCCCCAGTCTGGAGGCCATTTGTGTCTCAGGGTGTAACTTGGMCCCAAACCTAGAGATTAATTAGCATTGATGTTGATGAGGAGAATGGAATCTGGTCCATCCTTCCACAGCTGCACTGGCTTTGCAATGTGAAAAACCAAGATGAGCCAAAAGTGATTAAGAAATTATTTTTGAAACTGGAGTCAGCACATGTAACCACAGTTAGACAACAGGGATCAACAGATCTGCAATGCAAGGAGGTTTGAGTCTTACATAGCTGCTTCAGAAGTAAAGTTCCCCTGTGAAAGTCCCTCCCGATTTTATCAGCAAATTTATCAGCAGCATCAGCTGAGAGGCCAAGGAGTGTGACCAGCCATGGAGGAAGATCTGCTCTCTTGTTTCTTTTTTCTCAGAAATCATTTATTTGGGTTTTGTAAAAAGCATTTTGTTTCTCAGAGGTATTCTTTGGATGAATATGAGGGTAGTCATTTGATTACAGATAGAATAAATACACCTGTTTCTAGCAGAAATGCCACATACCATAATTTAACTAAAAATTATGAGTGATCTCCATTATAAATCTCACTGTGTGAGCTTCATAGGTGGTCTCTGTGCTTATGCATGTACAGGTGACTAAATCCTGAACAGGATCAAAATGGAAATTCCAGCTGATGTTTTCAAACACTACCYGAGTGAGTGCTCTTTTTAAGTCCAAACTTCTTGAACATATAGAGAAGCAGTGTTTGTGAGTATGCATGTATATGTCTATATACATATWATTAGCTTTCAAGGGACTCATATATAGATGCTGCACAGTCTGTAATTCATTAGCAAATAACTTCCCAAAGTTTCCAGCCCACTGATGATAGAAATAATACTTTACCTGGTCAGGGCTATTGGGAGTGGAAAGAAAGTTCTTTTATATGTTTTTGAAAGGAAGAAAAAAATCAAGTTATGCTGGGTGAAATATAAGATGGTAGTATAATACTTCCCTATGGTGGTATTGTTGTTCCCTTCACTGGACTCATGGCCTCAGTCTCGTTCTAAAAACATCTAAACTGCTGTCCCAGGGTTCCCCAAAACCCATTACTGATCAAGTATGGAGAACCTATGCATGCAAACAAAAGACTAAGGCACATTTGCAATCACATATCCCTCCCAAACAGGACACTCATTAGCTTCAGAAGGATTTCAACTGCATCGGGTGAACCGTTGGACTCAGTGGAGCAGAGCCTGAAATGTTTTTTTGGGTCCTAAAGCTACAGCCGTCATTTACTTTTATTAGACCTTAATGGTCATATTCACTCAGGACATGCCATTGCTTTCACCAGGCTTGTGCCCTCTCACGTGAGCAGAGACCGTGGGACCAAACCGAGAGTTCAGTGGAGCCGCACACAGCACAGATCTTCTTAAAATCAATAGGAAAGAAGATTTTTGTATGATTGCGTGTGTGCTGACACACATAGGAAATGGCATTTTGCTTTGTGTGTATGTGTATATATTTACATATAAAACTGTCA
This sequence comes from Oceanodroma leucorhoa, assembly GCA_030449065.1. Lineage (NCBI taxonomy): Eukaryota > Metazoa > Chordata > Aves > Procellariiformes > Oceanodroma > Oceanodroma leucorhoa. The sequence continues at coordinate 14,253,322 of JASVER010000009.1, forward strand.
TCTCCTCCAATATATTTTCTAGACACATCCTGTACTATTCTGAAAACATGTGGGTAAAATGGTAGCTTAAAAACTGTTCTGACCACTTGCTTCCATGTTACTGAAGAGCTGCATGTGAAAACAGAAGAGCTCATTTATATATTAAATTATTTAATTCAGCCTCATAAATCATCAGTGATTGGAAGAAGTTAAACTAATTCTGRTATATGTTTTAATGAATAACAAAAGCAAATCTCCATTTCCATTGGTGCCCCCCAACCAAAACAAATGGTGCCAACCAGTAGCTTTTAGTAATGTTTACAGTTGACTATCGTTTGGGCTCTTTGGGTGATTAATCGGAGATATAGAAGTGGGTAAACACAGTGCTATTAGCTTGTCTTCACTGTATTCTGATATAGACCAAGCTTTGCATAACCCAAAGGACATGAAACTCTTAAAAGTTCAGTGTTTGGGAATTTAAGTAATTGAGGAAAGTAATAGCTCTAATGCATTTTGCCACTTGGCATGTACTTTTGTGGAAAGCATATAGATAGACTGGAAAAATCTTTAGAGGAAAAAAGATGTAGGAATTCATACTGAGGAATAAAAAAAGACAGGAGAGAAAAGGATTCTTTTATAAGGATAATAATCACTATAAGCTTTTATTCCTATAATTAAAAGCAAAAAAAATAGAGGTAAAATTATTTAGCAAAATGTTGCAATTCCGTTCTGACATCCTGGTCTGCTGGCTGAAACATTTATTCTTTATAAAAAATACAGGTTATGAAAATAGGAACTCTCTTGTACATCTTTCTAGATGATTCATTTAGTGTTTCTGAAGAAACTGCAATTTATTCACAGATTATGTAGTTCATTTACAGAATGTTTCCACATTTGTAACCTACCAGCCTTTTTCTCTGAAGAGCAACAATGGAAATGTAAATGTGAAAAGAACTAGTTAAAATCAATGGAGCAGAATCAGAAAAGATGTCGGTAAAAGTATCGAAATAAGAAACAGAGAAAATGCACATTTATCAGTTTAGCTGGAAAGAAATAACTATATATATATATATATATATATATATATATATACACATATATACAAATAAAACCATTCCTTTAATTGCAGTTCTTTATGAAACAAAGTGGAGACATCTAGAGATGTGCACTGATATCCCCAGCTGTGCTGAGGTTTCCTTTCAAGCCAGTGTTGCGGCACTTTGTAAGTTCAAATATGGACTGAACATCTCCCTTTCTCTTGGTGTCCGCATGATCAGCCACTGGCAGAGCCCTGGACCAGTACATTGACGAACTGGCCTGTCTCCCCGGCTGTACTCTTTTGTGACCGTGGAGCAGCCTCTTCAAACTTTATCATCAACACTTTCCTTGGTAAACTTTGTATGTGCTGTCTGATTAAACTCTAAACTTTTTGGAGTGTCTGTGCCCAATAAAGCAGAATTCAGCTTTAGTGGACTATTGTCTGGGGCCTCTGGATATTGCCTTAATGCAGAGTACTGTACTGAAATAGGGAGAGCAAAAAAGTCCTTCTTCCTCCCTTATACCCCACATCTCCCAAACTCCAGATTATCATCTGTGCCCCAGATAAGCATTTAGAAAAGATAAGATTTCTTTTAACATCTACTGTCTGATTAAGCAAGTYCAATTATTATACTGGTAAGCTGAAGAGATTTAAACCAAAAAAGAAAAACATCAGGATGGAATTGGAACAGGAGAGAAAATAGAGGAATAAAAACAGTAAAATGCTATGAATTGTAAGTAAATAAATTATACTCCAGAAATTAACGGTGATTTTACTGGTCTKGGTCAAAGACTGTGGTAAATTATGCTCATACTTTAGTATTTTGCTAGTTGAAGCCTAACATTGCCAATATGTTCGGTAGTGGGAATATAAGAAACAAACCGTTTCAAACGCATTGCTAAATTTGACTGAATTTAATGAAGTGTGGGGAAACTGTAGCAATGGAAAAACTGACTCAACAACTAACAAAATCAACAAGAGAGACAAAAATAAATAAATATCTAGATGTAGGGTTTCCGTTTACTTCATTCTCAGAAAAGATGGAACATCCGTGCCAACACAAAATTCTTTGAATTTTGACATGAGATCTATTGTAGGGCCAATCCATAGTCAGCTGGGGTAAGTGGGAACTTTTCCATTGTTTTTCATAGTTTTTGGACAAACTCTTAAATGGTCAGGTGTGAATAYAGTATGAAGTATTGATCAGGCAAAATTTTTGGTGTCCAAGGAAAGAACTGACAAAGCRGAAAGGTTAGCAGCTAAGAAAGAGTCTAGCTAGCCAAAAAAAGGTTGTATGCTGTTATGAAAAATATAATARAAAAGGTCTCTGGAGAGTTTTTCAAGCAGCTCTAAAGAACAGTGATTAAGTCTGTGCAGAATTTCCAATGATATATATCTTTAAAAAGAAAATAAAAAGCATCTCATATATTTCTGATATTACAGTCATACTTGAAGAAAAATGGCTATGAACTAAGGCCTGTTCTCAACTTAATGTGAATATATGACTCCCGTTGGTGATAAAAGGAACTTCTCATGCACGCCAGAAGGAAGTCAATGGCTATTCCGGCTATGAAATATGAAATGGCCCCTCTGAATCCATGCAACAGGAATAAATAAATGGAAAAAAAGTGTCTCTTTCTGATATCATTAGCTCAAACATATCTTACTAGATTCTAAGTAAAATTTTCTGAGTTATTAATAATGACTTGATTTAGTACAATACCTGAAATGTGAATTTGTCTGTAAGAAAAAGTACACTGGGAGAAAGAAATGAAGAGTATCATAATATCTCTTTGTGTGGGGTTCATCAGTTTTTCTTCATGTACCACAACTGTTGCTAAAAATATATCTTGAAGTGTCATATAATTTATTATTTCCATTAGTGTCCACAAATATTAATTTAGCATTCCAAATCCTACATTAAACTAACACTTAGAAGTAACTGTATATTAAAAACTAGCATAAGGAAACAGTGATTCCGTAAAGTGGGCACAGGGTGAGCTCCACAAACAGTTACTTGTTCAACAGATAGGAGAAAGTGTTCATCACATGATTAATTGGCTGCCCAGGGAAGTGGTGGAGTCACCATCACTGGAGGCATTCAAAAAATGTGYAGATGTGGCACTTTGGGACATGGTTTATTGGGCATGGTGGTGTTGGGTTGATGGTTGGACTTGATGATCTTAGAGGTCTTTTCCAGCCTTAATGATTCTATGATTCTATGATTCTATAAGTATTACAAATACTCCTCAGTGCATTGAGAATCTAATTTTCATCTCATGCGTAGCATTGCAAAACAGGGGTAAGACTACTAAAATCAATGGATTTCTAATGGGGTGAGGATGCAATTGGATCCATCCTCAACAGATGAGCTGCCTGCCTTCCCCAATCTTGTGAGTACAAAATAACTATCTTTCTGCTCTCCAGTTGGATAAAACTAAAAAATAAATTTCAAAATTTTTTTTAATTGAAGTTCAGGTTATATTTAAGTTTCAGAAGACAGTTTAAAAAACAACCAACCAACAAAAAAAAAAAAAACACAAACAAAGCAAGAAGCTTTAGATGATCCCAGCCCGTTTAAAGAGAATGACTAAGAACCAATGGGGAAATTTTATTAAAATTGCATCTGAACCAAAACCATAACCCCAATATAATCTTGAACCCAAATATAAAACAGTTGTTTCCAAATACTGCTTCTTCGTTATTTCTCTAAAAAATAATATAAATCTTGTCTATTTTGTAGTTGGTTTTTCCATTCCAATGCTTACTCCAGGGAGAAAATGCAATGTATGTGAGCAAGAGTAAGATGAGTATTATCAAAGTGTGTTCTACTCATTGAAGGATTAACATAAGCCATATACAACATACTATCTTTCCCGATCTTTTTCACATACTTTTTTCTTTTTTTTTTTTTTGACAAGGACTGTGTTTTCAAACATAGCTGCACTTCATACCTACCAGAAAAGTCTCTTTCCCTCACTTTTCAGTGTCTCTGAATTCAAAAGGATGGCAAAAATCATTTCATAAGGGAAACCGCGTGGAGGCTTGCTGCTTGAGAACAAGGAAAGATGATCGCTCATAAAACACAGGTAGGAAATGAAACAGGAAAGCTATCAGATCCAGACTTCCTCCACTAATAGATGTTACCAAAACAAACGCATCAAAAAAAAAAAAGGAGATCATTGACATTTGGTCAATCCGGACAGAACCGGCTGGAGTTGTTCCGGGCAGAGGCTGAACTGCTGTGACTCRGACAAGACGACAGGAAAGTTGCCGAGGGCCAAATGCCAGCAAAAACATGGGAAATGTGTTACTCCACTAAGGTTAAGGAGACTTCCCACCCCCCCTACCCGTGGCTGCTCCTCTCTTCCTGGTGAAACTAGACTTGGGCAGTTGCAGAGCTCTTCAGATGGCTCCTACCGAAGCTCTGAATTTCCCCTCCTGCCTGCCTGTCCCCTTCCATCCTGGCAGCCTTACTCCTTCTTGCAAAAAAGACACTTTTTAGATACCACATCAGCTTTCAACCATGCCCATATGGAAGAAATCTTGCCTTATTGCCCCTTCTCCTCAAATCCATCTACACAGGTGTACTGGTGTTTCTAAGACTCCTTAATGGTACAAATAAGTCAAAAGGGTAATAAGAGGCCAGGCCAGGGTGAAGATTTCACCTGAAGACATTAACTTCCACAAGGATTATTACCATTACTTCATCGGAACTCCTGCCTGGTGCTGTCTATGGAATTTTAATGGTGATTAAGTTTACTGAGCCCCCCCGAATTCTCCTGAAACTTGAGGGTATTTTTCACAATGGTATTTAGTCCAGATTTTTAAAGTGCAAATGGCTGAGACTCTAATTCTCTTGATAAGCTGCAAAAATGGTTAATTACTCACATTTAAAAAAAAATAAAAACTCTACACRCACCCCCACATGGCTTATTGGAGGGATTTTGGAGGTCAGGATCTCATCTCAGGTCATTCCAACGTAACTCACTTTAATCCTAAGAAACATTTTTGGGTTATTTTAAATCTTTCTGTTTCAGAATCCAGGTTGTATCTCATTCTTAAATTCCTTCACAAAGGCATCATTATTTTGATTATATAGAGTTTAAGTTCTGAGTTGTGTGACTACAGTTTTATATAATCAACACTAGGCATTGACAGATCAGTTACATTCCCACTTTCTTTACCACACAGCTTGTTTTATTAAAGTTACAGTATTATTAATGTCTTTATAACTACACATTAATATTACCCTTGTTTCTAATGTTTCCACACCAGTTAGCATAGAGGAGTTACAACTAAGCCAGGGTCTCAAGAAAAAAAAAAAAAAGAAATGCAAAGTGAAATGAATTTTGATACAGTCACCCTGCGATATCGACAAATCTGAAGCTGGAACACTTTACTGAAACTGACTGAGATATGAAAGTATGTACACCAGAGCTAGAAGGTATAAGTATTTGATAGAACACATTTTATCTTCTCTGTAACTATGTTTTTACCACAGCCATTGACTCACACATTCCTATATAAGTATTTAAGATTCTCATCCTTAAATGTGGAATGCAACCAGAGAAGTAAATCAGATGAAATGCATGAATTGCTATTGCGATTATGTGCTGTGCATAAGCATATTCATAATAAAGGGAGTATACAAGTATGTGATGGATAGATACATAGATACACAAACAGATAAAAAGTGGATTTTCACTTGCAGAACTCCTCAAATAAGTGCATTATTTAGTTCCCTTTTATCTATTCAGGTATTTGTCTTCAGGGAAAAAAAAAAAAGCCTAGGAACTCATTTCCTTTGGAAGTTTAGCTCTTTCTCAAAATTTGTCCAATGAGCTGAAATTTACCAAAGGGTTCACAGGTTACCGTGGGCATCTCACAAATACACAGTGAAGGCTCACAAAGACCTCGTATCCTTACAAAATCAGTCTTAAAAGGTCACATTTGTAAATCTTTCTATAGAGCTCACTCAAATGTGGATCTAGCAGAGATCAAGGAGAGTTTCATGACCCAACCGGTAGCTCTGGCTTTTGAGCCTGCAGTAAGAGATGTGGACATGACTGTACAGCTTTTTCTCTCTCTTTCCCATTTGGATCGCTCCCTACTTTCTTCCTGTCTCTGGCAGTACTGGACATTGGTTTTGTTCCCCAAATCAGAGCACTAGGAACAAGATGTTGTATTACATGGATGCTATCATATCTGTCACACTTCTCAACCTAAAATCACAGAATCTCAGCATCAGTCAAGCTTTAAGCGACCTTAGGAGATCTCCAGTTCGATCTCCTGCTTTGAAGGTAGACCAGGTTGCCCATTAAAATTTTTAAAATCTCTAGGAATGGAGATCCCACAGCCTCTCCAGGCAAACTGTTCCAGTACTTAACTGCTTCCATAGTAAACATAGTCCCTATGCTGAAATGTCCCTTCTTGCAACGTCAATATTGCCTTTTGTMCTTTTTTAGCACAGAGTTGGCAAGAGTCTGGGCTCATCTTTCTATAATATTCCTTTAAGCAGTGGAAGACGGTCTTACCTAGCCTCCCCTTCTCCTAAAGAAGCTTTTTCCTTTCTTCTTCCTCAATTGTGCAAGAACCTATGTGTAAAGCTACAAGATGGAAATGCATAGCCAACACATCACTTCACATTAGAGGTTTGTCTGACCATGCTCCAAGCAGCCATGTGGTGCGCTGGTCCCATGATACAGGAGAAAAGGACACCCATCATGCCGCACTTGGRGAGTGTCCTTTCTAATGAGGATCTTCCCAATGCAGGATCCTGCTATGTGCTGTTGCACCCATTCTTGCAGCCAAGAGCCAAGCAGAGCTCATTACCAGGCTACTAATCAGGCTGAAAGCTGTCTCACAGAGAGGGGAGACGATCACTTGTATGCAARTGTTAGATAGCAAGACAGTCTGTGAGACTGGACAGGTTCACTTTAGAAGCATAATTACCTTGCGTAAATCAGAGTAATTCCTATACTACTGCTATTCCCAGAAGACCTGGTCCATACTGGCTGAGTCATCAACATTTCATGCTATGCTCTTTGAAATGAGTGAACAAAACATGGCTAGTGTGAAGTTGCTCAGAAAAGTTCAAAGACAAAGGAATGGCTCTAGTACTCCAAAGTCATTGGTAGCACAATGATTAGCTGATTAGCTAATCCTTTTTCCTCATTCCTCATGACCAGATCATGCGAAAAAACAATATACAAACACACAGAATCACTCTCCCCTAATGCAACTCAAGTCACTATAGGGAAACTACGTGACTCTGAAGGGGTGTGCAGATGTAGACATGCAAAGGTTAGGCACCKAAGTCTGAGCTGATCACTTTGAGGTCTCTTTAACATCAACAGAGGGGGAGAGAGAAGCATGTGCAGAGGGTGATTCAGCTTACTGAAAAACAGCCATCTGAGATAGGCCAGATAATTTCCCCTCTGAGAGTGTCTCCACTGTGAGAGCCTGATGATGTGATTAAAACAAGTACAGAGACTAACTTTTGGATATTTAAAGTATTTGTGAGACTCTCCTCATACGAATACATTATCTGCATCATGAGGAAGTTCAAGAATTCTTGAGTCAGAAGGACTGATTTCTGTGTCATCAGAAAGTCAGCTTTCTGTGACTGATCTGATCTATCAAAAGACCATCAGAAGCTTCTCCCAACGCTTTGTACATTTGCTGCAGACTATTTGCCACATGTCCTTTTTAAGCCCGATTTTGTCTCCAACAAAACTCCAATACATTTCAAAAGAAGCCCATCTGTGATTCAACATTAGCAAGAAATAAACCTGTCTACAAAMATAATAAAGTAAAATAGGAAGTGTTTGAAGCAAACTCAGGGCAAAACTAGTTTTATATAACTAACCTCTGTACATATTCAAAAACTTGCTGAAAAATCTGCCCTTTCTTCCTGCAGCTGGAAACAAAGCTGTTAAAAAACAACTATAAGCGAAATAGCATAGTTCTGAAAAGATGTCAAGATGGGCTTTGRATAGCCAAAATCTCTGAATATTTCAAAAAACTCCTGAAACTTGAAGGCTTTGCCTCAGCCTGAGGTTCATCGCTCGCTGAACTTCTTAGAGGTGGCTCTGTCCGAATCACCAGGCCTTGGACATACGAGCCCAGGATCTCCTCGAAATAAAATGCTTAGCCTCATATTATYATGGTGTGGGAGAAGAGAGCTGAAACTACTCAGAGAGAGAAGTGTCACCCACCACTAAGCTCAGAACTTGGCAAAGCAAGTTCATAAATCAGGAGGTGACAGTAAATTTTTAACAGTGTATAAACTCAGGCATGAGCAAGAGCCTAGTTTATTTTACGGGCATGATGATAGCTGCGAAGAATGCTGCAGAGTGATATGGATAACATGGTGGCACACCTGTAACCTCCAGGACTGAAAGAGAGAACTGTTTGCACTTCATCATTCCAGGAAGAACAAAATACCCCGTCCTCCTGCCACAACACACCCTAAATGGAGCCCTACTGTCCCGAGGAAAAAAAAATACATAACGTACAAMGTATACCTTGTCAATCTTATTCTTAGCCATTATGTACTTCCATGGCATGTGGAAGTTTTATAGAGCAATTGCATCCATTGTGACTTTTTAATTACAGTATTAGGAGGTCACAGACAGAGGAACGTTGCCAACCCAATTGATTTTTAAGGCTAGCCCAAACAGGATATAGATTTGCCCTGGACTCGTAAGTTTTCAATATGTACACAAAGTGCAGTATGCTCAGGAGACTAACGTTGATAAGTGGTGTTCATCCTAGCAATGAGTCATATTCTGATCTCTAGTGCTCTTTCAACATAAATCTGCATAATCACCCTGGAAGAAGAGTGTCTTTGTGGAAATAAGTAGTTAGGGAGAAGTCCTAGAGACTGGAGGAAAAAGTTAAGAATAGTTTTTAAAAATGTGAATTTAGCAACCAAAATCAACCTTACTGACTACCAGCATGGTTTGGATTATGTCTATAGCCCTTAACTATTTACTTTTTGAACCATTCATTCTATACCAAAAATTCAATCCTGGACAATAATGTAACAGAAGAGCTGATCAATTTTTTTAAACTCTATAGTGTTTTCTCACTAGAGAAGAAAACCTAAGAAAGAAAGAGTTTTTATCAAGTAAGTGACAAAATTGCCTGAGTTATTGAGCTGAATGAGGTTGAACTGATCTTACTGAAGTAGATAAGAGCTGTGTTCACAGCGCCTGGTGGATCCCTRCCACACCAGTGTTTGTGAGAATAATGGGAAACCTCAGCCATTCTACATAGCATATATTCTTTATTATAAGTTTAGGTACAGGACTTCTTGTCAGTTGCGGTACCTGCATAATAGACTAATTTTCTGCAAAATGTAAAAAATTATTTTAAAAAAATATTTGGGGGGGGAGTGTGTTAAAGCAAAATTTAATCTTTTTTTTTTTTTTTTTTTTAAACCAAAGGAAAAGGTTTAAAGAAATCACCAGGGACTGCACAACACTTTCCACTCATTCTGATGTGATGCATTCTAGATTTATTTCAAGCATGATACGGTTTCTTACATATGTTGTCTTTAAAAAATATGCAGAAAAGTTATAGAAAAAAAAAGAACTCTCTGAAAACAATATTTTCATAGAAAATATTGAAACGTAATGCTATAATACTAACCACAATTCATTTTTTTTAACTGAATGAACAATTTGGCAAACTGTAGGTGGCACCATTAAACATTTCGGTAAAACTGACTGCTTTTTTCACTGAAAAAAATGTTTTTGCCAAAAAATTAAGTCTGTTCTACTAGACACTCCAAAGTGTTCAAAAAAAATCAATGTAAAAATCTCATAATGTCCCAACACCTACTGAGAAACTTTTAACAGCCTTTGGAACAAATTCCCTTGCTTCTGAAAAATCTATACTTTTTTTTTTTTTTAAATCAGTGAAGCTGGAATCAATCTCCCTTTAGTTTCCTATTGGTTTCCCACTCTGGCATATATATATTCCAGACTGATGTGAAAGTTATGTCTGCCTAAAATCTGACCCAAACGGTCCCATAGAGATGARTTTTGATGTTGTTTGAAAAAGACAAATTCTTTTCAAGGAACAGAGATATCACAAAAAGTATAAATGAAATTTGCTTCTTTAAGACAGCAGAGTGTAGAAGGGAACCTTTAACTGACACCGTGGACAAGATTCTCATTTACACTAAGGTTACCAAGTACTGCTCTGTATAATATAATGAGGACATTAAATAAGGGTAAGTGTAATTAATACATAACATTAGTAAGAGTCAATTTTTATTCTCTTCTTGAGGCCGACTGACATTATCATTATTTTATTTTTTAATTTCCTGGTGATATCGCCTTCTTTACTAGCCTTCTCATATGACTGAGATAAGCTATTGCACATTTTGATTTGAAAGCAAGAGGAATGGTAATTAAGTAATATGAAAATGAAAAGAGCTTAATCAAGGGGACTTATACAGTATGAAACCGTGCAAAACCTCCATCTACCTTTGAGAAAGCCCCTCCTTCAAAATCTCTCCTGGCAAAACAACAACCACCTGATCCTGGTCTCATTTATTTCAAGAGCAAAGCCTCCGTTGATATCTCTAACGTGAGACCTCAAAATATCATTACTTCAAGGGGGTGAAAGTAATTTTTTTAATGTATGCTTTTGAGCTGGCAATACCAAAGAAACTCAAGTAACTTTGAATCCAAAGTGTGCATTTGATCTACAGGGATGCCCAGGCACACCAGGTTGCACGCTGAGTTGGTCACACCACTGACATCAAGTTCACCCCCTGGTCCCACCAATTTCCAATCCTGTGCATAGCTTTTTTCCTACCTTGGGACCCAGCCTGCTCTGTACCAGCCCCATCTGTGAGCACCCACCAGCTCAGTCTGGGGCAAGAAGTGTCACAACAGAATAGACTGTGGTRCTGTGAAGCCACCAAGTGTGTGACATCTCCTGGGGCTTCATGCTCAAAGGAGATGTGATGGAAGGATCATTTCCCTGATGCAGCCAATGACTTAACTTTCCTCAATTGTCTGAGCTTAATCCTTCACTATGAAAGCTGATGCTGGAGCTCATATCCGGACGGATGAGAAACTTGGAGAGATCTAAGAGAGGTGACCATTTACCAAGAGGTTCAAGGTGCTGCATCTCTTCATGAAACAGGTAAAATGTCCAGTAAGAAACAGTACAATAAAGCAGACATAGGTAGAGCTTGTTTTTCTTCTTGTGTCATTTGCCTTTGTTTTCTGGGACAGGAGGAACACATATAAAAAAAATGCATGGGAAGAGAACATAAGAACGATATCAGTCTGACTGTTTAGTAATTACACAGGTCTATTCAAGGCTGATAATAAAGAAGGCTTCAGTGGCACTCTGGAACCCAGTAGTTATAGCACTCAAAAAAAAGAGGGGAAACTGGATTCTGGTTCTAACAACAGGGATTGCCTGTTCCATAGTTTACCCTATAACTTGCGAAACAATAAGTAAGACTGATGTGGGGACCAAAACTCAAGACTGTTTCCTTCTATTTGAACATCACAACAGTCAGGCCACAGACACATACAATTATAGGGTCCCCATGGCATGMATGCTCAACTCTGGCCTTCGCAGCAAAAAAACACATTGCTTTGTTTCAGTTCTGAAATAACCTGCTAGCTGATGATTAGGCAATGCCTGTGGACAAAAGATGATGGAAGTTTGAAGACCCAATGCATAAAGAAAGAATGACATTTGGGTCATCCACATCCTGGACAACTGATCCTGTATACATAATGTCTAGATAAGGGAGAAAAGAAYCAGGTCTTGTGTTTCCTTTCCAACTAATATACATGTGTATGTATGTATAGTGAGATACAGATTGTCATGCCCATTTTTCTATACAGATTATGGTAATGATTAAATGAGCATGAATACGGACATCTGAAAACGATAACAAGCAGGGGAAATTCCATCCTATTCTGTATCTCTATCTTTTCTGTGAACATTGCTTTGTTATCTGCAATATGCAAGCCTTTTGAATAGGTGCTATTAATTTAATATGCATTTATTCTTTCTGATCTTTCTTTAATTTTAAATTAAGTGAAGTCAGTGATCAAAGAAAGGCCAGAATAATAGCCCTGTAGGTTGATTTTTCTTCTTTTCTTTTGGTCCACAGAAAGCAATGAGAAGTAGCACTGTTTTTTCTGGGCCAGTTCTGCAATATGTACCTAAGTGACAATGTGGCCTGCAGTAACACTGAAGTACATGGGAGTCACCCAAATAAACAATTACCAAGTAGAGCAAAGGYCTATGATCGAGCTCTAAACATCCTTATTTACCTTTTGTGTTTCAGCAGTTGCTAAGAACCATGAGCTTATTGCTCTAAGCCATTAAACTTGGAGCAGAAAAACRATCTCTGCCCCAAAGAATTTGCAGTGATAGGTTGTTTAATTCTGTATAACTTAATCTCTTTGTGAGTGAAAGACATTTGCTCACACACCCAAACTCTCTTCAACAGAGTATTTAACTATGCTCTTTAAGAATCATGTCCAAGATTAGAACCGTCCATAAGATGCTAAGTTCTYTGTCGTTCTGCAGAAACCAAAGTAATGTCTATTACAGGATCAACACCCAAAGATTACTCAGGAAGAAGTAGGCTGAGAACTTATCCATTCATTTCTTATAAGCCACTGCTAAAGCAAACTGTTTTCAGACAGGCCTCTCTAGCATGTCTACAGTTTTATAAAGATAAGCTCTGCAGGGAGAGGATACAGCTTTTGTTAGAATAACCAGTATGGCTAGGGGGAAAACAACAAAAACCCAAGCTCTGAGGCACAATAGAGCTTCATCCAGCCAAAGGACTGTGCATCAGAAAGGTAGGGGATGGATTTCTTCCTTTTTTCCTCAGTTAATTTCATCACCTCTTGCTTCAAAACTTGCCTTACATCCATAGACAATGTAAGTCAGTAATTTGATGGACTATAAGGTGCCCAGCCTCAGGACGCAACTCAAAATTGAATCATCCCTTTGGACAGAGGTGCCTCCTTGGTGCCAGGAGTTAGGCTCTGGACTGTGGAGACCAGAATTGAGTTTAGAAATTTCTTGGAAGTTTGCCCTGCTCTTGACTTGCCATTTACCTGGCAGTTAAATACACTAACACTGCGTGCTAAAACAGCTGAGGAGGCCAAAGGAACTTTTTATCCAATCTGGACAATTCTTTATTTTAAATGTCATAGAAGATATATCAAAATCTTTGAACATTTTTTCTTCACATTTTGAGTTGTGACATGTATTAACCAACCATGTCCCAAAGCCAGTTCCAGTTTTGCTAAATTGTTCTGTTGAGTGAAAAAAGAAAATTTTGTTGAATTCCTTATGGGCTTTAATGACTAAAAGAAAGCCTAGTATCAAAAGCACTGCTTATGTTCCTCAAATCAACTATTTCTGGCCAACCTTTGCTGCTTGGCTTACACCTACTGTGGTCAGAATTAGTTGTCTATATATCGGACCAGCCACATCTGTGTTAGCATTCAGCCCGTGTCTCCTCCTGCCTCCTGTAGTACCTCTACCTCTATCAGCACTTTTTTTTTTAATTCGTAATGCCTGAAATAATGAGAAAATTGTGTCACAGTCAGGTTTTTGTTATTTATTATTTTCCCAAGAGGGCTTTTTTTTACCATCGTGACATTGAGGCTAGAGGTTGGGTGCCTTGGAGTGTTGTTGGTAGTGCTTCAGAGCACAGGGTCTTCTCTGTTAAAGAACTGGGGAGGTGGAAAGAGACCTTCTCTTTGTGTGGCCTCCCTTCCACCGTACAGCATACAGCATACAAGAAGAAGTTCAGGGAGTGATCCATCTGCAGAACTGAACCCATGTCTGTGTTACACTTTGAGTACTGTTGCATTTTTTAATCTGAGGCTACTGAGAAGTTTAGCAGAAAACTGGATTTTGTAACAATGCAGAAGACTATTATCTCCATCTTTAACAATGGGCAGAACTTAAGTGCTGCTGGTTTTGCAGATGTATAAATCAGTTGKTTTCCTCCTCACTGAAATGCATCTATTTCTGGGGCGGATTGTGGGAGTTGCTCATTTCACTGGTATACAATAGATGGGAGGCACAGACTACTATACTATTTGCAGCCACTGGAAGGGACGACCTGGGAAAGTACAAATTGAGGCACGAATTTCCRTTTCTGGAAAGCATCATTACCATTTGGAAAACTTTGTTGGTTAAATCCCACAGGGCGTACAGATAAACATCACGTCCTGATATCAGTGGAAATTATCCCCAGTACCAACAATAAGAGCAATTACTTATGGAAAGAATCATCTCACCTAAATTTAGYTATCTACAAGTCAGGCATCTAATCTATGCTAACCACCTAGGCTCCCTCGGTAATGAACAGGCAGAAATAGGCGCCGGGAGAGAAAGAGACTCTTTCTATCGCAAGATAAATGTCCTGGGATAGGTAGACTGAATCACCTTCAAGAGGTGCCTATCTCTCTGTATTGACTACAGAAGGAACATAGATAATTAGCCATGACTAGACACCTAATTTTTAGATACCTAGACACCTAAACTTTAGCAAGATGAATCAGAGCCGAGTGATTACCGCTAGGTAAACTTCCTCCTACCCATTCATCAGTGAGAGAATGTCTGACGCCTGAAACATAAAGCTTGGATTGTTTCCAAAAATCTTCTTTTTTCTTCTCTTTTAGAATTTTTTGTTCTTCTGCATACTGCTTTATCTCATATTGCCTCATTATGAGGATATTCTGGTAGTGGTTTCACTCATGTAGTTTGTTACTATTAGACTGTGCACAAACTGCTATTTTTATTGAAAGACCTGAAACAATGTGCTTTCAGAAAGGGAAATGACAACATGTGATAAATACATATTTTAAAACTCTATAATAGCATCATCTGTATTTTATTTGCTTCTCTTATAAATCTGGTGTAATTTTATGTACAGCTTCTATTTCCTACAGGATTTAAAAAATTACATCTTTTTAAGAAGATCTGTGCCTACAAATAAATCCAGCTTCATTTTATTGCAGTGCTTGATATAATTTGTATAAGTTACAGCCTAATAAAAGATAGGGGAGCAAACTTCAAGCCACATCATCTGTTTTTCCCCCCCAGTAGAGATAAAAAAATATATTTGTTCTGGTTCTTTTTATGTGGTTCATCAGATTAGGAAATTTTATTAGACCTCCTACTTCGGGCTTGTAACAATAAGATCCTTCCTATGCCAATAAGTGAAGCTTAGAGAAGTTCTGATGCGCTTACAGGCAATGTGAAAAATATAGGCTGGAAAGACATCTTCATTTATTTAAGCACATACTTAGTACAAGATTAAAGTTATTTGCTTACATGCTGTCCTTAATATGGATAGGCTTAAAGGCATTTCCATGTATTTTTCTGAATGGGAAACACATTCTCAGATGTGCAATGAATTTTCATTATTGTTTATTTGATGTTAAGAATATGAACATTAGATGTGCTAATACACACAAATGGAGATAGACCCTGTTAAGTAAATTTCATAGGGTGCAATGTAGGGGCAAAAGAGTTGAATAACAGGTGAATAAAAAATCATACCTTTGGGCTGAAATTTCCATATAAAATTTTGCTCACATTTCAAATGTGAACAACGCATAGCTGTTACTCTGGATTCTGGCACATTTTGTCTCATTCTTGTCTATACTTAACACAATAGATATTTAGGTAGAGGCATGTATGTTTTTCAGAATCAAAATTTCTCTAAGGTTCATTTGATGGCATAGAAAGCCATGTGCTCTCACAAGTCTAGACTAATTTTTTCCAAGTCTTGTGAAAGGAAGTGAGATTTTTTGAAAGGAAATCTGGACGAATGAAGAGAATCAAGCAGTGGTGTAGGGCTTGAACTGGGTGAGTTGGCTGCTCAACCACAGGTAGTGAGGAGTCAAGTAAAAATTTTACCAACAGCCAATATCCTCAAAATCATTTAACCCTTTGGAGTGCTTGTGAATATGGACATCAAGAGCCTTGGGCCAAGTCACAAACAAAGGGAGACACTAATGAAATAACACTTTTGAAATTATCATAGAGCTTGGGGAGCTAGTTTCTGTTTTGCCAGTTTTGAGAACAACAATGAAACCAAACCATGAAATCACTATGATAAAACAAGATGAACTTTCTGTAACAGACAGGTGGGTATTATTTTCTGTTTCTGAAAGGCCTGAAACCTTTTCTTTCACAGGAAAAAAAAAAAAAAAAAAAACCTGTGGTTTTGTGGTTAAGGCACTGAGTTAAGACTAGGCAGTGCTGGATTCTGTTCACAGCTTTGCTTTGGCGTGAGGTCGGGAAAGTCTTTCACTTTTCAAACCTGCAGTAGTACTTAGGTGCACGCCTGGAGCTAACCAAACCRAAGATCCCGAAGGTCATCCCAGTTAGTGAATTTAATTGAGAGTATCTACATCTACATCTACAGGACCAAGACCTTAATTTYTCTCTGTATCCCTTCCAGATGTGTAAATTTAAGTATAATATACTTCCTTCTTCTTTTTCTGTCTCTATTTGCACTGTATATTTAAATAAAACCTGTGAAACATTCCCTTTGTTTCTGCTCGGTTTCATTTGAAATTCAGTGCTCAGTATTGAGGAAAATGGTTTAAAAAAGAGGTGAGACAGGCGAGCATCCAGAGGAACAACAAAAATGCCATACCGCTGGAGAAAAGATAGCAAAACTGGGGCTTACTTAAGGTCGAGAAGGGAAGAAATATGATATCAGTCATCTGCTATGTAAAAAAGGGAGCTGAAAAAGGTAACCTGTTCCCCCATGCACTTGTCAGCAGGACAAGAAAGGATGGGTTGCACTGGATGACCCTCCCAACATCCCCTCCAGCCCCATCATCTGTGATTTCTAAGACTGCAGATTTTGTTTGGTTACAGGATGTTATCACAGCGGGTCCTGAGCTTCGTACACACCTCCAGTGCTACTGCGATATGGAAAAGCTGGGCGTAAACAAGCATCTGTGTGTTGCAGTTGCTTCTGGCCAGAGTTTATAAGAAGCCATCCATCAAAGAGCAAGAATGCTTACAAGTTTTGAGTTGAGAAAGTGCAGCGGCAAGCTTTTGGGGGGGGGTTTCACAATACTGATTTCTTGGTTTGAAGCAAAATATATTTACAAGAGCATCTGCTGGCGTGAGTCTCTTAAATATGGCATATACTCCATGTTACTGCTTCATCATCATGTATAATTGGCAATAAACCTATTTAGAATTCAAGATGCATAAAACTGAAAGTCTTTGAAGGGAATAGCTGCTGAGATTATATTTATTGTGCTTTCCCACAATATTTTTCTATGCATAATGTGATAAACCTCCAAGGTGGTTGTAGGCAAAACTAAAATATTCACAAGTATGCAGTTATTATGAATTTAGACAGGTTGTAAGACATTTTGATATCAAACTCTTAATGAATGGCAGTAAACATATTCTACATTACTTTATTAAAAAGCCTATTAAAACATACACATCCACAGAATGATCACTGGATGTGTTTACTTGCTAGTAAAAAGCCCATGAAGAAAACAGCACGGAAATAAATTTTCTTTTCCTGCACTACTATGATAAGAATTAAGGCATGCGTTTAAAGTTCATATTATTTTCAGTGTGTTCACAGCACATCCAGATAATCAGATATTCAAAGGAGGATTCCTAGTCAATTCCAATATGCCATGACTCATGGTAAATTGAGTTGTGTAAATGATAGTTCCATATCCCATGATGGTTTTTGAGATTCCAGAAAACCTGCTCCACTCCAAAGCAACAAACAAAACAAACAGCAAATATCCAACAAATACATTCTGGTTAATTTAATGTTTTTCAAATAAAATTATTCCATTTTTTTTTCTATTTTTCTAAATTTTTATTAGCAAAATTTTAAACAAAAAAGTCATGTTGAGCCAAAAAGCACAGATCTTTTTTTTCTTTTCAACATTTCAGAGTGCTTATTGACGGTTTGAGGGGGGAAAAAATCAAATTATGAGTTGAAAACATATGGAAATTTCTTCTCTCTGAGTAAATAAATACATATTTTAAAACATTATAACAGCATCATCTGCGTTTTATTTGCTTTTCTTTTAAATCTGGTGTACTTTTATGTACAGCTTCTGTTTCCTACACGATTTAAAAAATGACTTTTTAAGATCCGTGCCTTCACAAAGTCCTGATCAACACTAGTGACAAACACAAAGCCAGAAGTCTCCTGTAACATCCGATAGCAGTTACATAGCTCCATACCATGCTTTTAATCCAGAGATATTGCAGATCTTAAGGGGGCTGAATATGCTAAATTTTCTGTAGGCAGTGGATAGTGACTGTCCTCCTAACGGAAATACCTCCGTGTGTTGCCTCCGTGGGAGGCATCCATGCCTCAGTGTGAAATAAGTGTCTACTAGACCAGCAGAAAKAAAGGAGCTATTGTGGCATAAATTCACACAAAACACCGCTCTAACGTGAAGCGCGTGCTGGACCAGCGCAGGGTGCCCTGGGACCGCAGAGCTGGGAGGGGAGTGGGGACAGGCACCGTGACGCAGTTAATACCTCCCTTAGGATGGGTCGAGCAAACGTTGGTGCCTGGGGCTTTTTGCCTGCTRTTAGAAAAAGAGAAATGATCTTCAAATGTTGGTGTCTTCCTGGTACATGTAGCCTCTTCAGTTATTTGCCCTGAGAACACTGGTGAGATCTGGTTGTGAAAAGCTTTGTGTGCTCACAAGCACAGCTAGATGCTCTATGCTGTGGGTCATACCATGGGAACCCTGCTTTGCAYAAGGGATAAAATCTCAGCCCCACAATAACCAGCACTCATGCTCCCCTTCCCTTTGGCAATGCAATGATCTTTCTCTTGATACTTGTGTTTCGCAGTCCTCAGGAGAAGCCAGATTATTTTGATGGGTAAACTGAGTCCCAACAGGATGAATTAACACAGGGAGAGTCTTGCAAATTGGGTAACTGCATTGRTCTCCTTGCCTTTTCCCTTAACCAGTAATTCTGTGGAAATGACCAGTACCACTCTAAAAGAACAATGCTTTACATCCTGATGGAGTTTACTATTTTTCTTTGCCGTGATTACACAATAGCACATTCCTACCTGTCTGTTGAAAGTATTTTCTCATTCAGAAATGAATTTTTGGATAATGTACAACAGCAACATACCCTACAAAACTCTTATTTATACAGCACTGCTGTTGCTATAAGAACTGTTTATACAAAAAAGTAACATACCCCACAGTGTAATATCTTTCACTTGCCTTAATGTACTTTTTGACATATGATGAGAAACTGCAAGCCTTAATCCCCAAGCCTAGGTTAAAATGACTGAGCAATGTACCATCYAAATGAAAGACTGTCATTGTTCTTGCTAGAAACAGACACACTTATTTTCACGTCTGGCAATAATATTGTTTTAAAGCAAACTGTGAAGAAATTATGCAAGCTGAGTCAAAAGCTGGAATATGCATTTAAACATCCTATTAATARGCTTGGAAGAGCATGCATATTAAAAAAAATTGCTTTATAAGGAACTGTTTTCCCTAAGCAAAGCCTACTTGACGTGTCTTTATTTACTGTTCAAGCTKTAATACACCATTATAGCCCCTCTGATATCACCGATAAATGCACTGTGGGATGCCAGATGGACAAAGAGCAGAGTAAGAATGGAGAAAGGAAGGGAAATAAAGAAGCAACGGTGTTGTGTCACTCTGTCTGGCACACTGGGGATTCAGCAGACCAGCCTCCCTGCCATGAGGAGTGTTTGTATTCTCATTGCATCATGAAATAGGTCATTATCAGGAAGGATTTGAAAGAAAAACATGTGGCAAGTTTGTGGACGATTCCGGGGTGTTTCCCCCAAGCACAGAAACAGGCACAAAGGTGTGCTTGAACAGCTGCAGCAGAAACAAGGAGAGGCTGGAGGAGATGGGTTAGCAGTGAATGGAAAGAGWTAAGCAGATAGCATTTGATGCAGGCTGTGTGGAGCCATGAGAAGCCACCACCCCATCGTGCTCTCTCTGCCCCCCTCGGCTGCCCCACACTCGTACACAGATGTCCCAAACCCTCCGGAGCTGGGGCACATCTGGGCGTTCATATGTTTACCGCACCTAGCACTAACGATACAAACACAGCAACTGYTTTTAAGGAGTTCTCAGGGCAGCTCAGGTCTTCCCTGTATATTCTTTCAGAGCCACCACAAAGGCAGTTGTATCCTGCCGAATTTACATTAAAGCAGAAAAGTTCTTTATGCCCCAGGAATGGGGAAAAAGAGAAAACTCTTCCCAGCGTCCACATCAGCTACATATTTCCCCTCTTCTTTTCGCCCTTCCCCTTCCCCCCTGTCTCCAGCCCTGCTGCTCAGAGGAGAAAGTAACAGAGATATTTGAGATTATAAAGGGTTTTGGATGAGTGAACCTGGAGTGAGTAAAGCTCTTAGAAAAGAATTTAAAGGATCACAGTGGCATGCAGTCATGTTATATAAACATATTCTGAATGGTACCATCATACACCCAGCCCTGGCGCCACAATTGCATTAAGTGAAATTTTATACAGAAATTGTGAAAGTGCACCGGGGCTGGTTGATTATCTGCTCTTTCTGTTCCCTTTCAGATGTGCAGCAAGAAGCCAAGGTGCAGGAGAAGAATGTGGACAGTGCCAAGAGGTTCCCGACCTAATCTAAGCAAAAGGTTTTCTTTCTCTTATTTTTTTCTTTTTGTTTTTTTTTCTTTTTGTTTTTTTCGTCTTTCTCTCTCTGGTTTGGTTTCCTCCACAGAGTTCAAAGCTGTCACTCCCATCAGAAATGAACACCTGGAATTGACTGTCACTGGGATTTAAAATTTTCAAACACCAAAGGAAAGAGAGGGAAGAAATTGGAACAAGGCCATGGCGTAAAAGCTATATGGTAACTTCCTGAAATGTCTAATGAATATTTTCCCTGTGTACCTTGACAGTTTTGAAGTATGTGTGGAAGGGGGAAAGTTACAATACTATTCAGGAATTGTTTATTCTTGGCAAAATAAGTTCATTAAAATGAGGTTCTGATTAAAATTAAAGGGTCTGGCTCATTTGAAATATTAATTTAGGCCTTGAATTCTACAATCTGCCTGCAAGGGTCTCCCTGCAAGATCAGGGCTATGTTTGTTAAGTAGTAAAGCATTGTTGCAAGTAAAGCCAACTTCTTTGCTTTTAATGTTTTCTGATCTCTTTCCCTGAGCTAGCCCAGGTCTGTTGACCTTCGGGGCAAACTGCGAAGCCTCGCTCTTACTTGCACTAAGGATGAGTATGGTTTATGCTTGAAGGGGGAAGGGAGTTGGGAAAAAATCTGTTATGTGGGGTATGGGGTAGATTTGTTTGGAGGTTATCTTTCCTAGTGATGCTCTTGCTTATCCCTGGTACTGCCACTCGTAGGATGTCCCCCCATTAACCTGTGTTACTGACAGTCACTGCACTAGCAATGAGAGAAGAGACAGTCACTATCCAGCCACATATGAACTGGACTGAAACATTTCAAATAAATAAAGAATTTTTATATCATTTCTATGACTTCCCCCCCCMAAAAAATTATTTAAATTTATTTATCATCAGATAAAATTTCCAGTCCCTGAGATATGTGCAATTCTGCATTAAATCCTTTTCCTCACTTTCTATACACACAAACACACAGGTACAAACACAGAAAAAAATGAAAAATAAAAAAGAAAATATGCCTCCCCTTATTTTTTCCATCAGCTCTGAGTAAAAATACTAACCTATGTGGTTCTCTAGCGGAGGGATTCAATACTGTGACAGAACATATCCCAAACAACAGAAGAACCCAACAGGGAGCATGTATGCCAGGGTTAATGTCAAGACACGTTTTCCAAAACCCTTAAACAGACAAAGCCTGGGAAATCCTTTCACTGAAATTCCATACAAGGCATTATAGATAAACAGCAGAAATTGCTTCTTCCTATGCATGAACTTAAACACTCCACCAGCCATGGCAAATAACGCCTGTTTGACTACTGAATCAGAAAATACATTGTGAAAAATCCATGCAACTCCTGTTATTTTACTGGCTATACTGACACTACACCAACTAGCAGAGAATCTCTTACTTTCCTCTGGACAACCCTGGGTCATGCTGGCGGTGCAGYGTATTTCACATCTCTGGAGGATGCCCCGCTGTTTGTAGCCTCACCGAACAGTATCTGTTGTTGGCAATGCAGCACTGCAGATCCCAGTGGGAAGGGGGAAGCTCTCAGATTGAGCCAGTTTTCATTTTCTCTACTGTAGTTGCTGGCCCCTTGCTTCCTCTGAGCCAGAGAAAGCTAAGATATTAAACTGTTTAACATTACTACCATTTCTATATGCCTCCTGACCTGAGAAAGTCAGATATGGACTTTAACTCAGGCTGTAAGGAGGTGCTGGGGCACAGTAGGGAAGCGGGTCTCCAGAAGCAGGGACTGGCACACATTAAAAGCTGGYATTGCCAAAACATCCATGAAATGAGAATAGTTTCTCCGAACGGTCATTGGGTTAAAACATACCACAGMAACAAGGAGTTGCTGAAACTGTCCTCCTCCCTTCCAGTTCTGTGAGTGCCCCATCAGAGCTTGAGTGAGGATGCCATGAAAAGTATCGTTGCTCCAGTGCCACTTCAAGGGTGGGAATCCCACGGGATGCCACRGTACACAAACTGAGCAGGCAGCAAACCAAGCCACCCCAGAGCTGTGTCCCTGCATTTTACACCTCCACA
Source organism: Oceanodroma leucorhoa (assembly GCA_030449065.1). NCBI lineage: Eukaryota > Metazoa > Chordata > Aves > Procellariiformes > Oceanodroma > Oceanodroma leucorhoa. The sequence goes on from JASVER010000009.1 coordinate 14,276,097, forward strand.
GCTCCTTTRCTCCTCAGCTTCTCTCTCCTCTCCCCCACCATGCCACACTCAGCAAGCCACGCTGCTGGCTGACTTCAGGCTGCAGGGAATGACATTTTCTAYAGATGTGTCTCTAACTAGTAGGTACTTTGTCCTGATTCAAGGCATCTTGGTTTTTTGGTTTTGGGGTTTTTTTCTCCCCCATTGATTGGAAGATCTTCACAAGAAGGTGTGGAGACCATGTTCCTGCTCGCCCAGCACAGCAGGCCCTCTGCTTCCCCTTTTGGGTGGGAGAGGAACACAGAGGGAATGGAAGTAGGACAGATCATTCCCAAGAATGGATGGAGACTGAAAGGGGATCTTCCAAATCCTGAATGACRCTAACTCTACGAAGTTCCTGTGTTACTGTCATCATGAACAGAAAGCAGATGCCCCTCCATTTAGGATGAAGCCAGTGTGTTATGCATGATCTGGAAACACTCTCAGGRTGGAGGCTTTCAAGGAGGAGCAGTCTGTAGGGTAGGTTTCAGTTCAAGTGTAAGACATTACAGAGGTAAGTTTCTACAAGAGGTGTCTACAAGCGTGCGGGGAATCTAGGCTGTCAATATAGTCAAGAGATATGTAGGGCTCAGCTGCTCCCACATTGATGTTTACTGCATTTGAGAAGCCTTAGAGAACTGAGACATAAACTGAGGGTCCTGAGTATGCCTTATGTCCTGCTGAGTACGGCTTATTGGAGTACCTTATGGTACTGACTTGGCAGATGTGAGAAGGACATGGAAAGCAAGTGTCTTTCTATAGTGACAGCTGGAGATGAGGTGGGATGCCTTGAGGCAACTCCAAGTGGCACTAGACACCTCTGTGTGGGCAACTGAGTTGTGGTCAGGGGAGCCTAGAGAGGTAGTCACTTCCCCCTAAAATAGATACCAAGATTTGGTTAATTGAATACCTCTCCACACTCCATTCAGTTATCCAGTTATCAACATCTACATCCTCAATACCCAGTTATCTTCATTAAAACACTGAAATGTAAGCATCTCCATCCCAGACTGAATCCCAACCCTATATTTCAGTTGAGCTTAGTTAYGGGTTGAGTCCTATAAGCCTGTATCAAGAGTGTTGTGCCCACCACTATATTGTTAGAAGGTCACTGCTTAGGCCTGGGGCCAGATAGCATTTTCCCCAACAATTACCAGGCACAGTCTGGGATTTAGCACAGGCCAGGGACCAGACCCAATAAGCAATTTAGATGCARCTAGCCTGTTTTGAAGGGTGAGATTCATATGACATGGATGTGAGCCATGCCATGTTCATTAGCCTCTGTGCCAAAGAAAGATCCTACAGCTCTGCTCCTACAGCTCTGACCTATGCGTCATGGGGTTGAAGGTCAGCTAAGTGGGATTTACTGGCATTACAATTTTGGATTTAGGTTCCAAAATCCCACTTTATTTGTTTTCAATTCTTAGGGACTCTAACTATTTCYCTAACTGGAAAATAAATCAGGTTTTGATATTTTGAGAAAAAAATTTAACGTCTAACAGAAAATAGTTGTCTAATTTATTTCAGGGAACATCACTTAAAAATTCCATTATATCACTTAAAATTTCACTGAATTTCTGTTATCTGGAGTCCCCGTTAATAAGGGTGCTGAGGGCAACAGAGACCCCGGAGCCCACCGGAGCTGGCAGGTTTTCTTAGGTCAGCTACGACATTGTTTATAGGTAGGTTTGTACGTRGGTCTGATACCCAAACACCTTGTCGGAAACGAAAATCCCCCCTGAGCTTGCAGAGGTGGTCATTCTGGCTCCAAGTGAATTTCCAGGGAAAGTTATGGCTGTATCCTCCTCCTCTTGGCATCCCACGTGCAGGYGCTGAGCACGAGACAGGAAAGAGCAAAAAGTCCCTGTCCTGAGTCTAGCTAAACTCACCTGCTCGGCCTCCATAAAATATGTATTCCCTTATCTATATTTCCCTCCTGAGAATGTTTATATTTATTTTTCTTATACAAAACATCCCCACTCAGTCCATACTTGCATTCCATCCCCATCGGTGTGGATCTTTCCTTCTATTACAGTGCAGGTATTTGRCAAAACAAGATAGCAGCAGGGAGCTTTGTTACAACCCAAAGACTAAAACTGAAAARCCTGTAAGTGGGAGTGTTTTTCTGAYGGAAAAGGAGGAACCAGCTGCTTCTCGGGGGTAAAAGCTTTCCTTGAGCCAGTACCTCTGTGTTTGTATTATGTGGTTCTTCTCCTTATATCTCTTTTAATTTTCATTTACATCAAGATTGTTTTCTTAGAGTTGTCCCACGTAGCGAAGAGGAAGGAAAGCATGAATAGACTATTGACTGTTCTAGCTTCATATATAATGCATATGGCACTCTTATCTGTGGAAAATATTATCTTTATAGCAGAATATATTTTAGAGGTCGAAGGACTCCATTTTTTTTGGCAGGGGAGAGGATTCAGGATGACTAGCCACATCCAGCAGTATCGTAAGAGTCAAGACGCTCGGGTTGTGTTTTCCCCTCTTCCTGCGTTACCTTAGGAAGTCACAGGGCTCTTCTGTGCTTATGTGTGTTAAATATCTACCTCCAGAGCTGTAGCAGGATATTCCTGCGCTCACTAGCTCACCCCAAGCTCCTCTGGTTTCACAGGGTAAAAGACAGAGGGAGTATTTACCAGCCTCATGGTGCAGCCATTTTATCTCAAGCTCTTAGCTCCTTCTTCCAGCCTTCCTACCAACACTTYAACCTCTTACAGCTGCCTTTGACATTGCATGGCTGCCTCTGTCCCTTCTCTTGCTGCCTCCAGATCTGGGCTTCATTCAGAAACAAAGAAGAGCAGTAGAGAAGGTGCCATGCTCACCTTGTAAAGGGGTTGTTCCTTCTGCCAGCGAGAAGAGGTGAGGCAGTCCCATGGTACAAGGTTAAGGGGGAGAGACTGGGATAATCCCCCATCCCCAGACTTGCCTGCCTCCCAGGACATGRCAATGCTCCATTGCTTAAATTCTGTCAAATATTTCGAAATCATCAGATGAAAGATAAGGCGATAGCACTGTTCTGGGTTTGTGTGAGTACAAAAAAGTAGGGTTCTCTTCACAGAAGCTGAGTAGATTTGTTGATTTTTCCCATATAATGAGAATTTCTGCACTCCGTGGAGTAGAAACTGTTTTGATAGTYTGCTGAGAGATGTTGAACCAAACATCTCGGGAGAATACTCCTCAATACCATTACTATGTATGCTATACATCCAAATACACATGAAAAAAGGCAGGTAGATGCGAGAGGAGAAAAAATCTACTCCTGCCTGCTTTCCTCTTCACATACATTGCCATGAGAGTACCAAATGAAAGAAAAAGGAAGAGAAACTTTCAGAGGTCCAACTGAGWCTGGAGTCCCACCGTGATAAGTAGAAGCAGTTCCTGAATGACGAAGCAATCCCTAACCTAGCTTACAGCTTAAAACAGGAGCACCATAGCGCAGGAAGGGAATTGAGGCAGAGATTTGCAGTATTACATGCTGTGTGATCTGTTGGAGAGTATGTCAGTCGTAAGCAAAACTGAATTTGAGTAACCTGAACCTCTGTTCAAACATGGGACCATGGCTGCTATTAGGACTGACAGAAAGACGTACAGTAGGGCTGATAGAGGAAAATTATCACTCCTCGTTTCTCTTATGTGTTGAAATACAGTCCTTCAGATCAAACAAGTGTGGTTATTGACACTAAGCTGTTCAGATTCCCAGAAGATATACAGACTTTCAATAAAAGGTACTGGCATAGCTACATACAGATGAAGGATAAATTCGCCGTATCTACTCACCTGATATGCAGCATATGCAATTTAGCAGGTTTGCGTACATCTTCAGTAGCTTGATGATCTTCAGCGGGGTGCTCACTTTGAAATGCTTGAACAGAGACGCAGGTATCCTGTATTATATCCTGCACAACAGGAACTTTGATACTGGCAAAGGAAGGAGAGGGAAAGCACATGGCGGGAGACGTTCGAGCTCCTTCTTCAAGAGTTTCACATGCCATTTTGCACAACGTGGTGTATTCCAAGGACAAAAGCAAAAAGCTCTTCAGAAGTTTCTTCATGAGCTGGAGATAAAAGTAATCCCTGCTAGGGATGGTTTAGCAGTATGCATATATGGGGGAGGAATTTCAGAGGAAGGGAAATACCCCTCCACCCCGTCCTGAGTTTTCAATACTACTTTGTAGTTCTGCCCACTTTTGAAGTAGCTTAAAAGAAATGGAAGTAGTTGGAATGTTTTTACACAAGAAATACTTCCTTTTGTATAATTAAAATTACTGTGGTTGGCTCCTAGAGTGAGAGGCTCATAAATTTGTTTCTAGTAGCAATCAGTATAGTTAATACCCATCCTATCAAACTGAGTTAACTTATGTTCATTTTGGGCCTCATCCAGAGCTCATTGATGTTAGAGGAAACAAACTATTGACTTAAATAGGCTTTGGGGTAGACCCTACATGCTGAAAGAACAGATAATCTGGTTATTTCTGCAACAAAGAAAAGGGACATCCACTGAAAATAAAAAGGCAAAAGTCAAAATAAAATAATAATTTCAAAAAAAAAACAAAAAAGGCAGACAAAAGGACACCATGATAAAGAGACAGGTTGTTTTGTATGACCCAGAGTTGTGATAGGGAGAGACAAGGAACYTCATGCTTTAGAGGGTGACCACATCAACTGTTAGAAATCAGGAGGAAACATAATGAGAAGAAGACAATTTACCTTTCATATCTGATACTCTAGGATTCGTGTACCTTTCTCTGGACTGATAATGGACCAGTGGTGCAAAAAATGTATTAAAAGAGATGACTTTAGGCTTTATGTGTTCTGGCTAGACCTGTGATATCAGATGTTGAAGCTGTCCAGTTAAAAATAGAGATCATAAAAAGACATGAGGCAAGGATCCTGAAGGACACACAAACTTAAGGAAGGTTTATAAAGAATCCAGCATGCTGAGTGGTGGTTCTGGTGGAGCTGGATGAATTATTGAAAGCTACGAGGACCTCTGAAATGAGTTCAGTACTCAGCAGGTTTCCCATGGGAACAGGCATCCGCAATGCAAATTATGTACCCAAGCCCTGCAGCATGATTGCCARATCCAAGCATTAGAGTCGTGAATAAATCCCCTTTTCACTCCCCTTACAAATAATGAAAATATAAGAAATAAAAAATTTGAAGTATTTTCTTTATTTGCCTCATGGTTTAAGGAGTTASAGTACCACTGGCACTCTAAAAGCTCCTCTTTCCAGCTATGAGTTTGAGAAATTACTTTATTGTTTAAAACAAGGATGGGGCACTCACTTCCCTACAGATCTCCACTTACGTTCTTGCTTGCTTGTCTGCATCCCATTTCCATATTCTTTCTTTGACTTCTTTCCTCCAACCCCTAGTGCCCMCGTTTTCCATAACATCCTGGAGATKAACTTCTTCCCTACAGTGAAACCATTAGTAAAATGCCTATTGAATTCAAGAGGGCCAAGTTTGTGTCAGTGACAATTGGCTTCACTTCCTACTTTGTAATTTCTTRCTATAGTTAAATCATTCTGTGAAACACTCTGCTCTGAAAATCTCGCCAACATTAAGAGTCGTGTATTTCCTATGGTGAAGGTGCTGCAGCTCCCCTGTGCAGTTCCCCCATCCAAAATCAAACAATATTATTGGTTAGACATCGCTGTCTCATTCACATCACAGTTACAGCTACAGTGATATTGCATAATATTGTACACACGATGTTGGACATTAATTCTTACATGTCACTCTGCTTTGTTGTGTTCTCTTCATGTTTTTAGGTTGTAAGTTCAGCCAARGTCATGCTTTATGTACTGGCTTTGTGTTCTACAGATTTTAAATCGAGGTAGAGAACCATGCCATTTAAATAATAATTCTAGTAACCCAAAAGATCAGCTCAAATCTCCCAGGCCAAAGAGCTGACATAAAAGTCTAGTCTTCCAAAATCTTCCTTAAGTCTGCAAAATACCTGTTAGGTGATCTGATAAGTCACTTGACTTTGCCATACTTCGATATCTCCAATTCTGAAGTGAGGCAACACTCTTATCTTTTTGAGGGCAAAATGAGACAAAGTCTTCTATTGACAGATTATTCTGGGGACTTCTGCCAATGCTTTACTAAAGTGTTCCAATGGACATATGTCTACAGGAAAAACAACGCAGAGATATGAAAATAAGAGAAGACTATAAAGGGTCTAACCTCAATTGACCTTTGTAAATATGTGATTTCCTTGTTGTGAGTTTAAATCCTTAATTTGTGTTTACTGGGAAGGAAGTTTTTGCTTCTGTATGCATTTTTAAAGCAACAGCTCCTTAGTTGTACATGTACATAACCAAAGCAACTCCCTTTTATATTAAAAATATRAAGGGTGATGGTTGCTTTAAAGATACCAGGAGTGTGTAGTCAAATAGTAAATTTATAAGAATTTTAAAAAGCAAACAAAAAAACAACCCCAAGCAAACAATCCTTCCCTTTTAAAACAAACAAGAACAAAATAATGCTCCAGATCCTGCCCCATAATATCCCCCTTAAATCCTAAACTACACCAGAAATGAAATATCAAAATGGTTGATGCAGCTGAAGAAGGTAAAATACAACTACTTGGGAAATCAAATAGAAAGATATTTTAGTCATCACATTAGGGTTAAAAAGGTTTGATGATGATTCGGCTATATGGCTGTATAGATGCAAATGGAGCAGTAATATTTACAAACATCACTGTGAAGGAAGTTTTCCTGTTCTTTTGCATACGKGAGAAGTCTTTTCATTCCTGCATTCGAAAGGGAGGGAAGAAGCCTCATCTGCAAGCAGACTTACAGGGAACAAAAAGAAAAGTGAATGCATGTTCAAGTACTTTGAGAAAAGTATTGGATTAGCTCCAAAAATCCAGCACCATTACTGGGGCTGACATGCTTCCCTAAAACTGTCAAAATGAATCCGTTGATCAGAAAAAGGGACTGGTGCTGCAAAAGTCTATCAGCATTCTTGAAATATTAACTTTTGAGCCAAGGAGTATCCTGTACAGTCAGGAACAGATATATCCTGGGTAGAGAGAAGCAAAAGAGCTTGTGTGGTGTCTTCCACATATGAAAAGATTAGCTTGGAGGAATTGTATTTTTTCAGTTAAAAATTGTTCACACCAGAAAAAAATCAATAATAAAACCAAAACACTAGATGGAAAAAATTGATAATAYGTTGTATTTTAATTGGTAAAACAGAAAAACATATTAAAATGTACCTTTTTCAACCAACACAAATAGAAATATTTAATTTTGACTGCTGATATTAACTCCATGCCTTGTTATRGAAATCACCAGAAAGGAATCTCTTCCTGGTGTTACCAGGTAGTTTAGAAGAAAGCTGGATTTATGATTAAAGGGTGGTCTGGCACTGAAGATATGTGGTATATTTCCTGTACATGCCATAAAATTAATTTCTGTATACTAATAAAACACTAATTCTATTGCTACTGCAATATTTATTTGCAAAAAYGCACAGGCTTCTTTCTAGAGAGTTTTTGATATGATAAAAAAGTAACCACCCAGAAGGTCCTTAATGGTTTACCAAAAGGCTAAAATACATTTTTCAGCATGTGCCCAAGCTATTCTGGCAGATAATCCACACCTGGGCTGATATTACATTGTCTTAGTTCTCATCTTAGATTAGATGTATCTTTGTGATCTATGTTTATCTTTACATAGAAGATCAAGTTAAGTTCTACTATCTTTAATTAGAAACAAATTTAGTTATTTAGGAAAAGATTCCTCTGACTAAATGTCAAAGTTCAAAGTCAGTGCCTCCACCTGAGCTAGTCCTCATGACTGGATCTCATTCAGACATCTTATTCTGAAATAGATGTCTCAGATATGTGGGATGAGTCGTGCCTAAAATACTCTTGTTCTCCATGGACTGCAAAGGGAATTGAGAGGGGTTAGTTCAGCTGCAGTCATCTCACTAGATGATTTGAATTTCAGTTTACATGAATCACCTGGTCTATCACCACTGTAAATAGAGAAAAGATGTGGGACACGAGCAGGACCATTTATCTTATCCTAAATTAGGCAGCATGAATAGTGTTCTGAAGCTGCGTATCTCTCTTCATAGACTAGAGAGCGAGCTTTGATGCCTAACCTTTAGGTGGCTAAAGTGAGAGAAGATAAATCCCACCCACAATATATAAAGCAAGAAGTCTTTAGGTCCAAAGTGGACGTTTTTGCTTTTACAATGATGCAAATAATGAAAGCAACATAAACTCACCAACACAACTCAAAATAGGCTGAAAGTTATTAAACCTTTCAGGCCAAATACGTCCTTCCAACTTCTGTTGATAATAATGTTTTTCTGCACCAGGCCAGAAAAGAAACTTTTGGTCTGTATTTGCCAACCAGCATCCAGACAAGCCAGAGACCAATCAGTGCAAATCCCATCTTGTAATCRCTATTTGTGAATTTACTGTTCAGAACACACAATTCCGGATTTCTCTCACAAAACTGCATCAGAGATACCAGCATATATAATATKACGTGAACCTAAACTGAAGTTTGTTCTAAGGTTACTCAAAGGCACCCATGTCTTATCAACAAAATCACTCAAAACCAAGATTATCACCAGATACAGTGACATTAACATCCGCATCTACCTGAACTCATATCACAACTCAAATGTCAGAACACCCAAAAAAACTCAGCTCCACAGCCACCTCCCTTTCAATGCCAGTGCACAACTGACCACAAAAGTCATCAAAATTACATCCCTGCCTCCTCTCTGGGGCTGTTCTTTAACTTAACCACTTTGTTTTCAGAAACAGGGAAAAACAYGTATGTCTGAGCAAACAGCGGAAAGTTGAAGAGAGAACCCACATTGCTATCCTCTCTGCTCAGTGAGTCGCATGAGAAAATAAGTCACCTTCCTCAGGGTGTCAGACGCCTACAGATGGCAATGTAGCCCCTTTAGCCCTCCCTACAGCCCAGCTCGAGCGTACTGAGGATTATGGATGGGAGATGCGCGCTGCCACTGCCAAAATGCAACTCAAAACATGCAAAGCAAATGGCCTCTCAGAAACACCCTCAGGAAAAGTCTTGCTTGACCAACAATGGAAGGAGTCTAAGAAGGGTAGATTTCCTAAAATACATCAATAATAAAAAAGGCAGTCAAATAAATAAACCTGCTCCATCCAATAAATCACCTTCTCTTGTCCCCTCCTTGAATATTTCTGACTGTTTGTAGGTACATTCATGCATCCATAAAAGGAATTTAAGCCTTTCAGTACACRCAGGAAAGACGCAAAAATTCCATTCCTTTTGTTAACTTTAGTAAATGAGCTATTGAAAAACAAATCAAATTTGCCACCATGGGAGCTAAGATGAAGCATCCAAAATGTTGTGAAAGAAGAACTTTCAGGTTTCAAAAGCCAGCCAGCATTTAAAGAAGGCAGTTTTATATCATTTCCACAAGCCCAATCATTATTCAAAATGTTTTGCAAGATATAGATACATAAAAGTACCGAGACACTGACTGTGGAGCATTTCAGACCATTACTACTAGGATGGGACACAGACTTTTTGTTTATTTGTGAAGAGATACCCTTATGCTTTCAAGATTCTCAACCTGGRCACTTTAAATGGAAAGTAAGAAAGAGTATTTAAAACAGAAAAGGAAGGACACTCCTCACGTGCCCTCCACAGCAGAGTACGCTSTTGTCAGACCACTTGTCCAGGACATGGGAGACCAGATTCAATCTTCCCCTCTGTGTACCCATACACACATCATTTAAGAAAGGACTCTGCTTGGAAACGTATGGGCTAATTGGTGGTGGACTGAGGGATGGGGATATGCTGATGTAGCCTTCTTTAGAAACTGTCCCTGCAGAAAAAAAAAATAAATAAAAAACAAAACAAAACAAAACCAAAACAAAAAACCCCACAGGATTCATTGAGCAACAACACAAGGACATGATTTAAGAGCTTAGTAATTACATCGCTTGCCTTTGATCAAAAAGCAGCCTGGMTGCTAGTGCATATTCCAAGGGTGATTTCTGGTCATTTCATATGTAACAGTCATTAGACAATGTGCAAAAAAMCAGTCCCCGACACAGGGACTGACATGTAGGACTCTTCCCATCCAAATGAGCCCTTAATCACTAAAGAGCAATGTTTTCTTTTAGGCTTTCTTGCTCAGAGAACGGTGCATCATTTTTTAGACATATTTACGTGGGAAGTACAGAGCACCTCAAACTCTCTAAAAGAGATAAAGGTTAATACCTTTAGCAGGGAAATGGAAGCTTAGATTGTGCTTCAGCAGGAATTGAACACACATTTACTATGCTCCTCAGAAGTGCTCTAACCACTGCACTGCAGTGAAGGTAGACTTGTCTACTTAATTAATGAAAGGGAACATACTCATCCGACTGCGATTGTAGGCCAGGCAGTGAGAAGTGAATAAACTCTATATTGCCTAAATCCTAGGTAAACCATGTTTACCCTTATTCATCTCCCACTACATCACCACTGGGGATGCTCACCCTCCTTTGTCAAGCAAGGGCTGATTTGGGGTCTTGACTGGATGGAGACGTCTCCTTAGAGCACCAAGTCAATCATCTTCAGGTTTAGAAATGGTGAGATTCAAGGCAAAAATTTAGTTTTTCATAATGTTTTCTTGAAGGCAACTGCCCAATCCTTTGTGCTTACCAGATCCCATTCTATGGCAGCACTTCATACAGGGCATATAGGATTTTTACGTGACATACATTAGTCACGGGGCTTAATGCAGTCCCAAAAAGTCCTCAGATAGATATTTAAGTACTAGGGGAATGCAGGCACTATAGAAATATAATAAGTGGGACTAAGGCTGGGATCTGTATAAGACAGCAACAGAAATTAGTTCAATTTCAATAGAGCTTGTCCTGGTTCCCATTTATGTTAATGCAGAGACTCTATAATACAAGTGGAAATAGAACGAGGCTGCTGGTGTGGAAACAGAGCAGCCTGAAGGCAATTTGTTTAAAGCTTCTGCGTGATTGTGAATTAACGCTGTAGAGGACTAAATGTACATGCAGTTTCAGGACAGATGCAGGGGAAGAAGTTGTTTCTAGCCAATGTAAAGCAACAAGCTTTCTGGAAAATGAGCTTCCGAAAGTTTTCACTGCTGTTGTGAGCTGAGTTAAACTGATATGCAGTGGGAGAGGACATTGCATTTCTCTTGGAAAATGAGAAGCACATGGGAAATAAAATTGTCAGGGTTTTTGCCTGCAATTGAAAATTGTTGAAGGTTGAAGTCTTTAATGTAGGGGGTTTATCAACAGCAGCAGAATTTGTGGTTTCTATCTGACTAGCAGTGAGGTCTGCAAAAGGTACTTCCTGCTGATGAAATTATATAGCTAGAGATTTCAGTCCAGATTTTGTACTCAGGAAGCCCTTGAAAACTTGTTTGCTGCTGTCGAGCTGTGGGAATTAATAGATTTAAAATTAACTACTGACATATTTTTGAGGCAGCCCAAGGTGTAACAGCAAAGACCCTAGTGCAAGTGGAATGGAGAAGTGTCCCTCTGTGTCATGGTGGGCAGAACGGTCGGCATTGCTAGCACCAGCTAAGGAAGCTGCATTTTGCATAGGCTGGAAGACGATCTGTATTCCAAGATGGCAAAGCACTATTTGTACCGTCACATCCTTACCTCCAAATGGATAGGCCACAGAGTGCAAGTCACTGTGAYCAAGATTTTCCAATGTCACTCTTGATTTTCAGTGTCCACAGTGAGGTGTCTCAAAAGCACCCAATTATCAGACTCTGGGGACTAAAACACAAAGAAATTATTCTCCTTTTACAATGGCTTAGCAGCCACTTTAAGTAATGGAGGAGCCCAAAATCACACATTCTGCAAGGAAATATCCAAATCTCTATTTTGAGGGTTTTCTTCRCTAAGACGATGCAGGTTATGTTACTGTTACTTGATGACCAAAACCCTACAAGTAACTTAAACTGTGTAACTTACATATAGGCAGCAAYTGCCTCTTTTAGATTGCTGTATAAGAAAGGACAAGATTTGAATACAACACAAGGGCATGTAAACAGAATTAAACCAGAAGTGCTAAAATAAAGGATAACCTTGAAGAAGTAGTTGCGGGAACAAAAGCAGTAAAGAGCATGTAAYACTGTCAGAACAATAAAACAACATGAACATCGGCTATGATCCTGCAGTCTGATGTGGACAGGCATTCCTAGTGCCCATCACCTCTATGGAGATTGGTACAAATGTTTCATCTCCCAGTATGCATCTTACCGGGGGCCCAGGACCAGCAATTAATATGAGAAGGTGGGAAAGAGAAGATCTGACAGGGAAAAAAGATCCACAGAAAACGTGACTCCTATGAATCAAAAAACAACTSCCCCTCCTTCATGGGTGGCATAGAAGCAGCATGAGAAAGAAACATGAATGAAAAATATTTGAAAATGTAATCCTAATGCTGGATGGAATTTTTCAGTTGCTAAAATAGCCTGAGTTAGTTAGACTGCAGGTAGGAGTTTCTGCTTCCAGGAAATTGCTTTGCCTTTGTGACTAGTACAAATGTTCCTCCAACAAGCAGGTCTATGAAGAARTAGAGTGCTCCTTTAGGACATGTTTCTGTCCTGAGGAAATCAATGAGATCTTTGCTATTAACTCTTTTGGGAGCAGGATATGGCCCATAATCTGATTAACAGATGCTTTGAGTCTGAGTAGACTGACTTTTCAAAGACATACACAGATAAAAGACTTTTACTTTCATGTCACACTTATCTTTCTTTGTTGTAGCATAAAAGTCTGTAAAATGTTACCTTACTCCTAACTCATAATACAGCTGTTTTACTTATGCTCAAAATATTTCATCCTGCCAGGGCCATCATGGTGCATAATCTAATTATATAGTTAATTCCACATGTGCATTGTGGCTTTTAGGGAAATAACAATTTGGGACTAGATGTTTCACTTCAAGTATGGTTCAGTACCGACGGAGAAGTRGAACAGCACCATCTCTCCTGAATAGCAAGAGTATTAGCCTGATATTCTTGCAATTCTCTTGAGATTTAGGCAATCGTGCTGAGAAGGGGATGAGGTGGTTTATCTGTTTGGGCTGAAGAGAGTGAAAGAAAGAAATCCTTGGTGGGGAGGTGGTCAACCAGGCCTGCGTCAGATTTCCTACATCAGAATAAACTGCTGGTTGTGCACCCTACAGAAGAGTTCTTTTCTCTTGGAAACCGGGCATGGGGAGGGGAGGGTGGTGCACTGCTGGGTCAGGATGCAATGTGGCCCCATGCCATGTTCTGGGAACAAGGAGGTACTGCTGGATGCCCCAGTGCAAGTATGTCTTTAGAACATCCAAATGTGTATTAAATGTTATATTTGTTTACAGTTTTATTTTGCTTTATTGAAACTCCATCTTTATCTATAAAAGCACACARTTTGGTCAACAAAAAGAACATAAATTTCATGGTAAGAGCTTCCAGCTTCTGAGATTTTCAATTTTTGGCATTTTCAAAATATACCTGTTACTCAAACCATGTAATTTCATCATAATCTCAGGTTTCTTTCCTGTCTTTTTTTTTCTTTCTTTCTTTCTTTCTTTTCTGTTCTTCATCCTTCAAATCCTTAAACTACGAAAAATCTTGAAAATTATAGTACCCCGAATGTCAAACCTCCATTAGAAACTATCAAGCTTCCTTGTATGGAATGCTAAGCATATGGGATAGAGAACATTGTGTCATAAATATGCCCTTTTCATGGTAATTCAGAGAAATCAACAATTGTGTGCTGTGGTAGATGACATATAAGACAGATATTTCAAATTTGTTACATAATTTAAGGTACTATTCTTTTAAGACTAATATGCAAATATTGAAGGGCCAGGTTGAAAAGGCCTGTTATATGATTTATTGCAATACTAAGATCACAGCTCTTCCTCACCTCTTTCCCACCCCAGCATGTTTTTAAAGGCCAACAGTTTGAGGGAACGGGCACTTTCAGCTTCATAAAGTTTCATCAAAGTTACTGGAACTGCAGTCATTTCTTACGAGGTGATCTTAGCTCTTTTCTCTTTTTTTTCCCCCTCCCTGCTTCTTGTTTCTACCTGCAACACCAGCTCTTTAAAAGCTCTTTTTCTCTTCCGTGAAAGATGCTGAAGCCCCAGTGTGGACAAAGGAACAAACTCTGATGTCCCTTGTGTCTAGGCACAGCCATATCTTCCCAATTCCCAACCAGGCATGTCAAAGGGCTCAGCTTGCCCAGCAGAGGATTAAAAAGCCCTTTCCAAAGCATAAAAATGTCAGTCTCCTTTCTTTAGAGCTGAACTTTTTCTCYCTATTGGAATAAATCGATTCATCAYAGAAACCCTGCTTTTTACCYTTCTATCTAATTCCAACAGGTCYCAGACCCCAGCTCTCTGCTTGTAGCTGCTGTGAGTTTTTCTTCTCTCTCCTCACACTCATACTCTTGTTCGCAGTCCATCAGGTCTGGATCTCAGTCACAGCCCCYTCCACTACAACTAGAAACATGTGGGAAGTAAAAAAACTCAGGCAACTTAGTGTGTGCAAGAAATATAAGTGAACTTTCAACATAGAGGTTGACAAACTCCACTTACCCTGTATTTACTCCTTTATGGCACTGTGATGTTGGACTAAGGATTTCTCCTCTTCATTGGGAAGGTGGGTTGAGATTGTTCTAAGGTGAAGGTGAAACTTGTCTTCTTTAAGAGGCCAGAATGCCCTTAAAGGGCTTTCTTGACAGCCAGCACCCACTCTAGTCCCTGCAAAACCTCTCTACAGACTTTTCTCCCTTTCTGCCTCCCAAAAAATCCACATACACTTCAAACAGCAGCAGGGCCCACTCCCTRTGAAATGGCATAGAAAGGGTTGTTACTGCTCCAAGGGCAGTTGCATATTAAAGCTGATACTTCACCATATGAAAACCTTCAGACCTTGCCCATGTGTAGTTGTAGAGGTCACTGAGACTTCACATACATATATGGCGGTCATGTCTCTTTCTAGTCTTTGGACTGAAGTCCATTGTGGTTCCTCCTGTGCAATCTCCTGGATGTCAGCCAGTTTCAAAACAAACATGGGGCATCTTGCTGCTTCCTGCTAGATTATCTCATTTATCTTGTGTTCTGCTGCAAGAGTGGTCAAAACAATCCCTGTATCTGCTTTGCCTAATCACAAGGGCTTGGGTTTTTCAAAATCACCCTGTGTTGAGATAAGTGTGGTCCCATTGGTGTCAGGGACAGCCCAATTGCATGCGGCAGTGTGGAGACTGGTGTCCATCTCCATGCATTCCATCAGAGAGACAGAGGAATTTGTGTTCCCAAATCCCAAACTGTCATCCTAAAATGTTCTTCCTAACACTAGGGGTCACTCAGCCTCACCTCACCTATTTTGGTTTAAATTGTCCAGGCACTTAAGACTACACGTGCCCAGAACTGCTTTTCTCCTGGCAAGACAGGGTAGAACCGCACTGGCTTGTGTCTAGACGGCTGCACAGTCTACAACGAGTTGCTCCTCTGCCTAGGTCTCATGAAGAGGCCAGACTGTCAGGCATCATCAGAGCATTCCTGACATGAATCAACAAGCTCAAAAGCCCTGGAAGAAGCACTGATGACTACCACTTCGTGACTGGCAGAGTCACCCTGGCATTTATATCATAACCTTTAGGCTAGATCACTTGTCTAAGCACTGGAAAACTTAAGTGTTCATTTCCTAATTTAGCTTGTTGCTACTTCCATCTCCTAGGAAATTTGTCTGTAGTCTCCAGGCCAGAAGATATTTGGCAGAGGAATACTCTACCCTTCCTCCTGATGTTGGGCAACATCTGCAACAGCGAGGTCAAGCTGCAAGAAAAATCATGATCTTAGTGAATGGTTCATGACATTCACTTGGAAGGGGCATGCTGGGTCTTGTTCCAAGGTCTCTTTCTAATGTCACCTATGTCATTTTGCACTGATGATAATTTGCTTGAAGACAGAAGTRCTCTAGCATGCATGGAGCAGCTATTAGGAGTCCCACCTTCTTTTTTTTTCAGAGTGCTGCAGATTTGGGTTCTGCCTGGTTAGTTCTTCACTTCTGTTCCTCTCTCCAACACTTTTCAATTTTTTCCTCTCTCCATTTCTTTGTACGGTATAACCACACTGCTTCCAGAGCATAGGAAGTTACTTTCTCACTACTGACTGTAGTTAGCCCTTCTCAAGAAGTGATACGCTCGGTAATTTGAATGACTTCTGGAGAAGAGGGGACACTTTTCCTTGTATAAAATGGTAAGTATAATTAGCTTGGGTATCTTTAATACAGACTTCTGCATCTGAGCTAGTTTCCTTAGACTCCATTGATAAGCAATGGAGTCAACTGCTTTATTTTTGCAGCCGCTTTAGGATGTGAAAAAATATGCCCCAATATTACCTTTATTTTCTCAACTCACCAATAAAAGCATCTGAGGGAGACTAGCTCAGCTGTGGATGCAAGCACTACTGATATTTAAAGCTAGGTGCTGTGCGTCTCACCCTTCACCCTTTGTGGGGCCTTATTTTATAGCACTATTTGAGATAACCCAACACAACCAATCCAGGCACCTCTGAACTGAGAAAAAATTGGATTCAAGAAGAGATCAAACTCTGCACAGTGGTGTAATTTCSAGTCTTTAAATATATATTCYCATTTTCTTCTAGAAARTCTGTCAATAGATACCACTCTCGCTGTTTCTGCCAGTGAGAGACTAAGGCATGGTTACGATTGAYGACTCTCTTTCCCAAAGAAGTGGTATTGCATCTACTGAACTCCTGCTCAGAGGAGGATGGAGCTYGTAACAGGCTGAAAGCTTCTGAGCTGAACAACACCTCTTAAGGAATGCTGACGCACGCTACACTAATTCACAAGAATGTGAAAGCAATCTCCGGAACATGACAATTCAGTGACTGGCTGCAGTTAGCAAGTGATTGGGAACATGATCTAAAACTCCAGCCTCCCATTTATCTCAGGCTAACTGTTGACAAAACAGTTTTCAAACTTTATGAAATGCAGGCACGTTGCATAGGCATTTAGGCACGAATTTCTTGCCTTTAGCCCCTGGACAACCTCGTTAAATAGTTAAAGAAAGGTGGTCAGAAAAACTAATAGCATTCATTATTTTTGGCCAKMTATATATGTGTGTCTGTGTGTATAGAGAAAAAAATACACTTTTTTTTTTAAATCCGATAGCCKTTTGTCAGTTTAGCTACACATACCACCATTTGGAGTTTCTAGTAATGTTGCCTTTCACCCCAGACTGCCCTGCTAACAACACTGGTTGCATGGCCATGACGGGTTGTAAAAGGTCCTCTGGAAAAGTTAACACTACTTTGGTAAAGCATCTCACGGTATTTGTGATCTGATAAGCAAAGGAAGGAGAAGGCCAAGTGCCTCCCGGCACCCCCCACGAAGGGCTCGCTGTAGGTGACTCGCGCCGCTGCCTCCTGGCACACCSGGGCTGAGGCTGCGGCTGAGCGGGAGGTTGGACCATGGGATGCTGCAGCCAGGGCGCTTCTTGATCTTCTGGTTTGCCGGCATTTAGGCAAGTCACTACTTGACAAGCTGCATTTTCAGCGGTGCTYGAGGTCA
This sequence comes from Oceanodroma leucorhoa, assembly GCA_030449065.1. Classification (NCBI taxonomy): domain Eukaryota; kingdom Metazoa; phylum Chordata; class Aves; order Procellariiformes; genus Oceanodroma; species Oceanodroma leucorhoa. Next base: position 14,293,722 of record JASVER010000009.1, read on the forward strand.
GATTTTTCAGGCTCAGAGCTGGGGCAATGTTTTTAAGACGGCTCCATATTTGTAGTTCACCCAGCATTTAAAAAGGTTGGTCTCTGCCTTATTTTACTCCTGTGTAAAAGAGAGTGAAGAATCCTTACCTCCAGATTAAATATGGAGGGAAAGATCTAGTTTTGAAAGGGAAAATGCTGCAGACCAGTCCTTTCTAACCAGAAAATATGACTTCATTTACTGTCATATCTTTCATTCTCAGAAATCTACCAAGACTTTTTTTGATGGTAATATCAGCAATTAAAAAAAAAAAATAAAAAGAGAGAGATCAGGAAATAAAACTAATTCTGGATCATAAAGCTTCTTCCACATGTACATTTGCACAGAGCAAATCTAGCAAAAYTATTTTATTTTGGCATAGGTCCTGAGACATAGTCACTTCAGTCAAATGGAGAAGGACAATAATCACATATTAAACTGCTCTCTCCACTTTTTTTGACCCAWAGGATCACTCTCCATACCATCCCTGGGTTTTCTTTCTCCACCTTCTTCTTTCTTTCAATTTCCCATGTTTTGGCAGAGCCCAAGAGCTGTTCTAACCAATACCAGGTTACTATTTCTATTTGCGCRGGAGAAAGCTTCTTCATACAAAATTAAAATGAAAGCTTTGTGTTAATCATTTCCTTCATGAMCAGACCTCAGCTCCACTGGGAATATTTGTATTTTCCACTCAAGGATGTAAAGTAGTTTTGAAGTTTGGACCTTTAAGAGCAGTTGAGCATCTGATCTGACAGACAGCAGAGCTGGAGCCCAAGAACCCCTGAATTCAACTTGAATTTTGCTGTTAGCAATTTCCAATTAATTCCCTGGCTTGAGTTGGCTGACTTCTCTGATTAAACAAAATAAAGCTCTCTAAAGTTAGAAGAACATTTTATATTGAGCTAAATGGTAAACCTACCCATCAACACTGATGCTGACAACAATGAAAACACTTAAAAGTCAAAGGTTTTATTGAAAACTCATGTTTTCCACATAATTATAARTAAGTATTTCCACAGAAAGCAAGAGTGCAAGGTACAGTCTAAACTGAGTTTGCATGGGCTCTTATTCCAACTATCAGCAACTATTGACATTTAGTTATGCAGCAAATGCCTAGTTTGGACTAGAGGTGGTGAGTGTGGGTGCTACTTACTGATATTGGCACACACAGCTTGGGTTAAGACTTAGGGATGGAACAGACACACAAAAATGGGATGAGAAGAAGAGATCAAATCYTGATCTTTGCAGAACACTGCACTGGCAGATTGCCTGCAGTAACAATGACAAGAAACCTGTCATTCAGATATAACTGGGAGGTTGCTGTCTCAAAGGAAATTTTCCTGAACAAATGGCAGAAAATCAGATAGCTTCCTGGAACRTGAATGCCAAAGCAGTGAGGTTTGCTCTTTGAAGGACGTGGTTCAAATTTGACTTAATTTTTCTGGTGAGRCTGACCATTAGCTCTGCCAGTGGCACAACAGGCAGTCCTATATCCAACCTCGTGGATGGTCATAGGATAATTCAACTGGAAATCATTTAGTCCAACATCTTGGTTGAAGCAGGGCCGGCTATGACCCTTCTTTATCTGTGCTACTTTCACGTTCTGAAAGTAAAGAAATCACCATACCTTTTCACTATATATAGCACTTTTCTATTTTTTCGGTGCTGATCTTCAGGCTCATGCCAAATCATGAACTGCACAGGAACACTATTTGCTTAAGTAAATTACATCAACAATTTGGTGCCAAAACCTGACACCTGTTGAGCAACTCTTTGCAAATTCTGCTCATGCTAATTGGTTTTGAAGATCCTTCACAAATCCTCAGCCCTCTGAAAAGTTTGTTTTAATCTGGAGAGCAACATCTACAAGAACAAACTCTTATTTCAGGTCCTATTTCTCTGTGATTCTTAATACATCCAAAGGTTTCCTTTCCACTTAAATGTAATAGTTTCTGACACAGTGAGGCTCTGTGACCCTCAGGAGTGGCTAGTCACAGAAATACAAGAGTTTGATCATGTCTAAAATCTAGAAAATCTTTAGGTATCAAAGATACCTTGTTTTACATCTTCACATCCTAGGTTTACCCTTGATTGGTGATACATAGAAGGGTGGCATTACAAAAATCCCAAAGCCCTTCAGGAACACTGATGGTCATTCTCATTAAAGGCATGCTCATCCACTGGGACATACCACCAAAAAGAGATGGATACTCTTATTTACTGAAAGAGTTCACAGTAGCATAGGACATGCTGTAACAAGTACTAAGGACAAATAATAAKGACAGAGGTTTTGATACAAGCAAACTATTACCATGAGCATGAAGTTAGAAACTCGCTTGACACTTTCTCTCTCTTTTTGCTAGAGAAGTGAAGCCTTGGAAGCCCAGTTTCACCTGGTCCATATCCTGAATCATGGCCTCCTATACAGTAGCCACATCAAGCCGAAATTAGAGTCTGGTCATGCTACAAAGTGCTATACACAAAAGACATCCCTTGCACAAGGGAGCTTGCCATCCAAATAGAAGCTTACAGTGCAAACAGGCAAGTCTAATAATTAAAGAATGGGACAGAAAACAGAATAAAAATATTCTGTTCCATATGCCTTGTCCTAAAACTAGAACCACTAAGCACACTGGACCCCTGACTACATTGCCAAATATAAAAACAATCTCAGGGGTTTGGAGGTGGAGGGTTTTTTTGGCAGCAAAGTGTTGTGTTGTGTTTTGTTTTGTTTAATTTTGTTTTGCAAGTTATGTGCACTGTCGTTTGTAATATCCTTCAATGGCTGAATGAGCTTGTAGGCTGAGTAATTTCTAGCTTGCTTTGATTTTCAAAAGAAATCTTACATGTACACAATATGAGTTGGTTATTTTCCTTTCATTTTCATTTTTTGTCAACAGAATTGTATTTCAGAGGGTCTGATTTGTTATTTTGTGCAATATTCTGAAACCATTAAGCAGCCTGCATGTTACCAACTACTCAATAATTCTCCCCCGTTTTTCCCCCCTGCTAACAGGTTATCAACTTGCCGTGCTCTGTGCTTCAGATTCAGTCATCACTGGTGTGTGAGGAAAGCCTGCAGCAACCAAGCGGGGCGTTCCTTCAATCTGTATTTAACAGTTAATTGCAAACCTGTTCCTTGAAGTACTGCCACAATTCCTTGCTTCGCTGCAAAGTCTTTGATATCAACCTACTGCTTTTGGAAAGATTACAACTTGTGCACTGGGCTACTCTGGTCAGATGTGCACAAGAACATCAARTATGAAAGTAAAATTGCTTTCTGCGCTGCGTGTGAACCCAACAAACCTCTCAATTGCCATGTTAGATATGCTCCAAACCAGTGCAAACCTGCAGGGGAGACACTTTGGGAGAACGGAAATTTCCAACAAGGAAGCTGACTTTCTGGGTGGGAGGGGAGGGATGAAGTGTAGAGGGGACTCACAATGTGGGGTATTTCTCACATATATTGCCAGAGCTGTACTCACATCAAATAAAGATCTGTCCTCGCTCCGGTATCTTAGCATCAAAGATTGTTCTCATTTCTAGTAATGTAAATCCAGGATGGCACCCTAACAGTGCACTCATCAGGATTTTAATCAAGATTTATAACTTCTCTTAAGAAAGAGACATGACACACATTGAACAGGAACTTAAAATGAGACTTTCCAACTRGGTAGCTCAAACTAATAACTGTCAATAGTGAGTTAAACCCAGAGCACACAGAGCACACAGAACAAAAAGCTATCCATCACTTACACACAGGAGCAGATGTGCTGAAGGATATGAAGGCTTACATGACTTGCTATATTGTGTTAGTATTTGGAGTCCACTAAAGGGGCTCGAAATTATTTGTCTTTTTGTAGTCACATTTCTGTAATTTCAATGTCCTCAATACCTGTAGTACTTCACTAATATTTTAGTGGAGTCCATGTCAATATTAATGCATCGCCACAAATGTATCTATAGTCTGACATCAGAGAGTTGTGCATAAATGCATAAACTAACTAGGTATTGATTTGCTCTTTCTTTTGTGGAAAAGGAGTTTGAGCAGACGGGGGGTCAGGAAATGTTGACTGTATTGGGAGTTTTGAGATATCTTTGGCTCCAGGCAGTCTTACCTTATACCTGGGTACGCTCCAGGATTTGCATTGGCTGTGGATGAAGATGTCAGTCCATGCTGGGTTTTTTTTGCAGACTCATCTATAATTTTGACTACCGTTTGACTAGGAGGATCTCCTTACAAGTTTGCAACTTCTTCATATTCTCCATGTGGGTGTTATACCACTTTTTGTACAGACTGGGAAATTATTTATCCATCCACAGAGTTCACCYCCTGTTCAACATGTGACTATACACAGTAAGTCCAGTAAGTTTTTTATTCTAGGCAAGACATGCAAGATCCAGCTTCAACCTGGAAACCATGGTTATCATGATACTTCTCCACCGCCAATAGATCCTGTTCTGCCCTGTACACATAGTCATCATTTGTGGGGTATATTGGCATTGGGTATATCTCCATCTAACTGAGATCAAGGATTACATGAAGACATTCTGGGTTCAGGTTCAGAACAGGAAGGGTGGGAGAAATTCCTGCAGGTTGTAGAAGAAGCAACTGGAAAGACTATCGTTATATATCTACACTAGAAGAGCAAATAGCAGAGTGAAATGATCAACAACAGTCGTATTTTAAAAATTTTAAGCACTGAAGAGATTGCTACAATCATCTTGCATGAGTGTCTGCAGCAGAGGCTAAAGAATTTCACTGAGGACTGGACATTTTTGGTTTGGACCCTGAACTCAGATTATTCTGTAGTCATCAACAATTTCCGATTTGTCTACATCCTGGTTTAGATATGAATAGCAGAACTGCACATATTATTTCAGTATCAATCTTAGTGATATCATGTATCTGAATAGCATTACCTTAATAACCCATAGATTCTACATCATAGAATTGTATCCTGCACTTTAGCAACTTATACAGAAAACGGTGTTATGCACAAAATAATCTTTATGTTGTTTGGAGATCTTTTCTAAATCCCTATTTTCCAGAGTGTCTATAGATTGTGTTTGTGCGTATTTGTGAATGCTGTGTGTACATATACATCTATAGAACCTCATATCTATGGCTTCTCAGTTTCAGATATATACGCTTTATCTACCTATTTGTTAGCCATGATTTCTTCTTACACTTAAGGACTGAGATGTTTAAACATGGCTAAGTAATTGTGTTACCAAAGCCTTGTGCAAAGGCTCTGGGTAATAAACCTGTACACTTCCTGTGATTCTCCTGATAGCAGCTTACATCACTTGAAGAATTCACTCAGGTTTCTTCCCTCATACAAGTGAATTATTTATGTAAAGACATAGGATTCCAACAGCTGCTTTAGTAAAATGAAGCTGAGCTCCGCAAACAGTGTTTCAAACAAAGTTGAGGAATTTTTGCTGTGTTTGGGGCTATATTTACATGACTAGTGGTACTTGCTGCAGTGCAAGCAAAGGGTAATATTTCTTCTTTGCTTCTTATTCTCATGTATGAAACCACAAACTGGAGGAACACCAAAGAATGTTTTCACAGGGTTGCATGCACATTAATCATTTTAGAGACTTCAAACAATTGCATGTATGAAGTTATAAACCTGAGAATAGAAAGACCTGAACTAAAATCTTGGAACTGAACAACTTGAAGTGTTGAGAGTACGTTAAATCAAAAACTGGATCCAGATCTGAAATTTTCAAATGGCATCAGTCTGACTTCCCAGCAAGCGGAACCTAAAACCCAGTAACAAGKTAAGCCTGAATTTAGGGAAGTTCAAATGCTACTTTTAAATCTAGGGGTTTGGCTCATTTCTAAAATATGTAAATACCAAGATGGATACTACAGGTTAAGGAATTTTGCCTTTGACTTCAACAGGAGCAGGTTTGTTACCAGAGCACCTTTGCTGTTGGCAGTATTACTGACAACATCTATTGAAACCAACTTATAAGTTATGGGTTTGGAAGTTTAACTTAAAATCATATAGTCTTGGGCTTGCTTTCTGTCTCAGAATATAAAAAGAAAAAAATCTCTTCCATTACTCCTCACAGAAGAATGRTTTGTTTCTGCAGAACAACTGACTTTCCAATTTTCCACATCAGGACCTTATTCTCTTTACTGCCGAGTTTACTGTACAAAGTCACAAACATATTCGTTTCTCTTTTGCTAGCAATTAGTTCTTCAATACATAGGCAGATGTTACTCTTTAGCTGTAGCCTAAATATATGAGCTCCTATTTGCCATAAGATGTAATAGATCATGTTCCACATAAAATTTTCAAATTACTTCAAGCCTTAATCATAATAAAGACTCAAGAGTTAATGTTCCTTTCATCTACAGGTTATTACTGAACATTTCTAATAATCCAGTTAAGTTGTATGAAAAGCACAGAAAGAGACRTGAAACAGATTTCTCTTCTCATTTTCTTCAATACCAAGGGAAAGAAAAAGACAAATCCAACAACAACAAAATTTTTCTTTCCTTCTTCCTTTAACACAGTGAGTGATTTTCTTTAAAAGAAAATAGTTTGCAAGCAGCTAGGAAAGCTGTTAAATGTTGCTCTTGTTTTCTGTCACCTGTGAAATACCACATAGAGATTTTAATCTTTATTTCAGTGTTTTTCCCTAAATTCATTCATTTACACGGAACTACAATTTCTTTGATCCATAGAAAGAAAACTATAGCCACAGCTTACTTTTTTTAAGGTTCATTATATGCCTTTAAATAATGAACTGTACGTTTAAAAGGTATGACTTCATTGACAGGCTGGTGATATGCCTTGGTAATTGCATTATACCAGTCAATAATTACCATTGCAAATGATACCTTCACGTCCTACCCCAAGGAGAGGTAGGGAAGAGAAAAAGGAAAATGTGAGCTAGATGCAAGGGAAGGGAGAAGAGAGGGGTGAAAAGTGATTCCCAGCCAGGTGGGAGTTTGTGTAAGAGCTTTTTCTAAGCTAAAACTGCAACAGTATTTGTCCCTCCTGCAGTTCTCATTTTAGATTAAGTGACATGGCCCAACAAGCTGGATATTGACTCACGAATTAAGAAACCGTTCCTTGAGCTGGGACAGGTGGGTTTGTGAGAAATGTAGTTATGGCAAAAAACTCATGAAGAAATGCTGGACATGACTCATCTAAGCTACAAGTTCTCTAACTTTGCAAGAGCATAGCTGGGAGCAACTGAAAGCCAAAGTGACACACACACATTTCAACATTTCTGACTGAAACATTCATGAGATTCTTTTCCTTTCCCCAAAAATGTGACATTTTGTCCCAAAGCAGACTGAAAATAAACGTTGACGGAGTAGAAACTTCTCTGTGTGGAAATTCCAACTTTGGTTCTGATAACCCATATTTGGCCAGAGCCACCAGACATTTCTTAGCTATTTATCGTTGTTTATATTCAAGATGCCCTTTCCAAACAGACATGAAAATATTTGGTCTCTGCTATTTAGGTCTTATGTCATGTTATAACTTAAATACTTAGTTCATTTMAATGGTTCACATACGTAAAAATTATACCCATGTTTAGAAAATAGAAGTGTTTGTCCTCATCTTCACTGAATGTACAGAAAGTCATGATTTATTTTATTTTATTCAAAATTTTCTGAGAAAGCGGAGAGAGAAATTGAGATGGATACCATCCTCAAGAAAGGTTTAACTGGGAAAATTTCTCAGAGCTCTGAAAAAGACCTGAAAGGAAACAAGASCGAAGATGTGACTGGTAGGTCACAAGTGATTAACTTCTGCAACAGAAGGGACAAAAAATAGGGAAAGGGTTGTTCATTCTTCTTCAAAACAGCTTAACTATGTCATTTGGATTCCAGAAAGTCTGACCTGTGGGAAAGTGTTAAAAAAAAAAAAAAAGCAAGGGTGAAGCTTATTTCATTTTGCCTCAGTTTCCCCGTTTGTAAAATGAACAAAATACGGCTGATGTGCTGTGCAGAGAGTGTAGAAAACTTTTGAGAATAAAAAGCTGTTACAACTTTTTCTCTAAATGGCTGTAAGAKCTGTCATTCAAAGGTCTTTCAACTGTCTGACTAAACCCTCTGCCCTCACCATTCTCTGCCCTAAGAGCGAAGTTTTGTTGCCGCCAGCTCATTTTACAACCAGCTAAATTTCTCCGTAAGTGCCAGCTCTTAAAAAAGGTTCGCTTCGTTTCACCAACCCATTTAAATTAAGAGAACGGGTTAACAAGCCATTTCTAGGACTGACATTTAGGAGCAGATTGTGCCCTTCCTTAGGAAAGCTCTTTAGAAATGAGGCGAGCCGTCACCGTCACCCAGAGCAGGATCCACGCCGGACCCCTCGTTTCCCTGCCTGCTCAGCAATCAGCATTTCTCCGTAGCTTTGCTCTGCGGATTGGAAAGGCTGCAGCTTAATGGCCTTTCATTGCAAACTTCCTTTTAGCGCACAGCCCAGCAATTAGTCCCCAGCCATGCTTCACGACCTCTGGCTGCCTCGCTGCGAGCTTTGATCAGAACTTTGCTTGCTGACACACATCTAATAACCCGCCACGGCACCAACCAAGCTATCAGGTCCTAATTTATGCCTCACCCCGTATCCTAGGCCAAATAGGGGGTGTAATTAGCTATTATACCAGCCAGAAGTTTGACCTGACCTCCCGTTTGGAAGTCAGGCAGAGAAAAGAAAAGARGAAAGCTACTGAAAATGAGTTTCATGGGTCCCTGTAAAAAAAATGCAAGATCCATGCACAGGTAGTGGCCCCTTCTCAGAGGAGCCTGCACTGGTTTYCAGATTTCCATGATGACATAACACCGTCAATAGCAGAAATTGCAAACTGTCTTCCCCTTACCTGGAGATATCATTCTCATTTTAGTAGCAGATAGTTCCTGTAAGATCACGCACCATTGCTATAGACATGAGTACAGTTAGATGAACGAAAAATGTTGAGAAGCCCAACACTTTTCTGTATAAATACATGAGATGTRGAAAGAGGTGTGGAACCCAGAAGGGTTTTTTCTGGGTCCCACCATTTCTGGGTTWTACAGTTACTTTTTTCATACTCTTTCTGATGATTTTTTTTTTAAGTGACATAAAAATGAGATGCAAAAGCAAGAAGAACAGCAGCAAAAGAAGTTTTATTTTAAGTCTATTTTTTCCAGKCTAAAATGAAATGTTGCAGTTCTGAGCCCTTAGCAAGGATGTTTATTCTACTCTAAATAAAACTGAAGTATATTTTTAAATGAAACATCACCTCAAATTACTTCAAAAGCATCCAAATAAAAAACATTTACATTTTTTCCAAAACCCCTTTCCCATTTTCCTACTGCTTTTTTTTTCCCCTCAATTGAAACAAATCTCTTTGATCAGCATGAATTCACAAAACATTCCAGTCAACCGCCTTGTATAGTTTCAGTGGGAAAAATTCTTATTTGCATCAACCCTTTTGTCCAGTGCAGCCACCTCTCAGGAGTCAGAGAGAACACAGAGCCTGGGAGAGGTGAGTGGGCTTTCCAGAGGCCAAGGCTGCAGCAGGATGGTGTGGAGCACGTTCTCATCTGGCACCACACGCACCAGCACACAGATATCCACCATCCAGAGCAGGCAGAAGAAGGTTCAGGATGTCTTTTATCCCACTTGGAGCAGGATGAAGGCTCTGTGAACACCTAACCTCGTCATGCCTCTACTTCTAGTTAGGACAACAACCTCTGTATCACTCTGGTGGAAGAGAAACATGATCTGTTGCATCCAATGTTCAACCCATGGAGCAAGCTCCTTTTGGCATCTGTGGGCCTAACGTGGGATCTCTGACACGAGCACATAAAGGTAGGAAAATGCTGGATGGGTTTTTAGTAGCTTTAAGTGCAGAGAAGAAACTAGRGATAAGGAGCATCATTGGCCACAAGCTGGCAAGGTGGCTATGTTAACTAGCAGGCGCTGAAGGTTTAGTGTTATTTCATCTATGTTGCAGATCACAAGTGATTTTTAAAAACTGTAGGCGGACTGGACTGCTAAAGTTTACTTGACCGCTTCTCTGTCACATGATGGAGGAATGAAAACAGCTCTCTCATGTGTTTTCATACCCAAAAGTCTGATTACAACTGTTATCTTTCCATCTGTGCTGCCAGCTCAGAGAAACCACAGTGGGTTTTTGCCCTAGGATATTCTAAAATAATCTAAGTTACCATATCAATGATGCACAGAGGTTTCTAATGTGGCATGCCTTCTTCTAAAGGATCAATTCATACTTTGTTGGTACTTTTAAAAGCATATTTAAAAGTTGTTTTGAATTTCCTTATAATATAGAGGGGTCAGAATGAAAAAAACTGGCAAAAAGAATTAAAAAAAGAAACTACGGGCATGAATGTGAAAAGTGTTTTATCTTTTCATAACTGTTTTTTGTCTGTGGTGCTATATTTCTATGTTTTATTCCACTTGAAAAGAACCCTAATGTTCAGATGTGAACTTTTATACGATGGGAGGGCATCAGGTTTTGGAGTGCAGGCCTGCACCTATCTGTGAAGAGCCAKCAAGGACATAGTCTCATAATCCCAGGTGACCTAAAACTGGTCCCATCCCCTTCCTGCAAACTCTTCAGACAGCAACCTGGAACCTCTGCCAGGACCTCTCTGCCAGTAGTGYCCCATGTCTTGGGCCATGCAGCATCCTGGAGACACTGCTCCTGACATACTGAGGAATACACTGACAGGTTTTGTTGCAAAAGCTCTGACCACCTGAAATCCAAATTATGTCCTCAGAGTATGGCAACTCAGATAAATGTCCGCTTTCTTGCATTACCCAGTACCTCCTTGGGTCCCTTTTCTGGTGGAATGGACATTCCTTAGCTTGAGCAGGAAGTCATTCAGGATCCAATTCACACAGGAGGTCAAAGTTTCCAGACAAAAAGGATTCTTCTGGCTTGCTTGTGATGAATTCAGTCATGCAATACCCCCAGTAGGATCAGACAGCTGATCTTCAGGAAATACCTCTGCCAGCGCTAACGAACTCACTGTCTCCGGACAGCAGTAGCATTTCTCTTTCAAAGGAGATTCAACAGTCCAAACAAGAGGGCAAGGTTCATCAGAGATTAACAGAACACCGTTAGGAAGGCATTATACATTTTAGAAATCTGGATTAGATCAGTGTTATCTGTTCAGGAGTAATTTGTCTGGAAAAGGGGATGTGGTACCTGGAACATCCAATGTCTTAACTTTGGAGAGGAGAAGTCTGATGAGGGACAGTGCAGAAGCCTGTTACACAGACATGACTGGAGCAAGTTATTGACCAAAAAGTATCACTTTTAAGCATTGTGGACATGAAATGATTATTCGACATCATGCCTGCAAGAAATCTTTAAGCCAGCGTTGATAAAAATCTATTAATGGTACAAAGAGTACAGGAGAGGTGAATCACGAAAAAGGGCCAATTATGATCTGAATTGTCTAACATGGACCCAAGCAAACAGCATGTGTTACACTTCGACCAAAAATCAATGATGGACAAGAAGGGGGATAGGTATTCTCTAAACAGGTGTATAACAAGGTCCAAAAGATGGGAGTGGAAGCTAAAGAAACACAGGCTGGAACAAATGAGAGTAATTAAATATTTGAACTCCTTTTACCAACAGCCTTTTTTCAAATCTAGAGTGATYTCTACTGTAAAGTCAGGGTCTAGTGCAGCTAAAGCAGGAATAACTTCAGAGAAGTCCCTTGGCCTTTATCATTTAATAGGTAAAACAAGATGACAAAATAAGCCCTTTTGGTTTTAAAAATTGCTGAGCTGATACCCTTACCAAGATGCTAACTGCTCTAGGCATTTGATGAGCAAAATAGCCACCGTGAAACAGATTAAATGCTTTTTTTTTTTTTTTTTTAAGACAACATATAATTAGCTTAGGGAAGGTGTTGCCATGTGATGTAAGGGGAGCAAATATCTCGGATTCATGTTGCATATTATACACCCATTTGAATAACCACTTAGTCAAATGGTGAYCCAGACAAATTTCCCTGTATTGGAGCATTTGATCAGGTTAACTTAATTTGGCTCTTTCAGATGTCTTTTTTTTTTTTAAAGCATTAATTATTTTCTTCTTGATGGACAGAGAATAACTGGTTCCCATTGCTCTGCTGGGAGACGATAATTACTAATTTCTGTTTCACTCTGCCASATGTTATTGTGATTTTCACAGCTCCATTTAGAGGCTATTTCTTTRCTTCAAATGACTTGGTCTCCAAGGATAATGCCTCAGGCCAAAGGTGCAGAGCAAACATTTTTGAAGGTAGCATTTCTATCAAGACAATTCTGTTCCATTACACAGAATAAATGTTGACCTGATACATGAAAAGGATCTAGATTCAAGACAGGATCTAACCTGCAACTGCTGAAGCTATTCAGAAATATCCAAATTACAGGTTCAATTAGACTATTGCAAAAAAAAATTGCCAACAATTAAATAGGCTTGCATGTTTACCTGTTCTCTGGGTCCTAATTCCTTCTTGGCTATTGAAGGACAACTTGCTTATGTAGTGGTGATTACAGCACTTGGAAGAAACTGCTTAAAGTAGAAATCACCATATAATATTAATTATAGGCTTGTTCCTGCCACCTCATAATCAAAGCCCTGGGAGAACCTATATTGTGATGTCTGCATCTTATATTTACAAGGTATTTAATTTCAATATTAACATGATTGTGTTTCAGGGAAGGCCTTTGCTTAATATTTCCTATTAACATCTTACACAATCTAATTTCAAAGCCTCCCCCTCCTTTTCTGTGTTATTTGCCTTCAGTTATTTTCTATCAAACTTATTCATGGCCTGCACACCTATTTAACACTGTACCCACTGTTAAAAAAAAGGAAAAAAAAGACATTCACAGAGTCAATTATTTACCTAAATATGATGATTTTCTTTTTCAGGAAAGGTGTAAGGCTGAGTCTTTTTTTTTTTTTTTTTTTTTTTTTTTTGCCCTGGAAATTATTTATGTCGGGAATTGCTTGATTTTTAATAAGATATACTTCCAAATGAAACATTTCCTTTTGAACTGCTATCTCAAAGCTTTCAAATTAATGTGATTTTTGTTTTGCCACATTTCAGGAAAACTGAGGTTTAAATAGCAGGCTTTCCTGGAGGAGAGCCACTGTTTCCTAGAATAGAGGAAAGATTTTCTAAGATGGAAGGGCAAAAAGGCACTTTCTTGAAGGGAACAGATTCTCTTCTAGTAGGACTACAAGGTAATTTCTTTTCAGTATTTCTTAATAATCAGATATTCTAATAAGCTTAGCTGTAGAAGCAGTGACACTTTTTTTTTCTTACACATGGTACAGAACTGCTGAATCAGTGTTTCCCAGTGAAATTCTGCATGACAGGCACTGCCAAGTTTTCTATTTTGGGCACATATAGCCGGGTTCTATACACAACCATTTCGATGTGGGATCTGTGTGCCTACCTGCTTTCGTTTCTCTCTCAGTGAATATCCTCCAGGAAAGATCTTCCTCTTCGACTCACCCAAGTGACCCCTCATTTTTTTCCAGCTGAAAGAGAAGCTTTACAGGGAAGGAAAGTGCCATCACCTTACTCTGGTCCCCCATTACCTACAAACTAGTGCAGCTCCACCATCTTCATTGCAGGGATTTTCAGTGTACAGTTATAGAAGTAATGACTAAGACGTAGCTAGGGTGTGAACTTTCAACAGGTCAGCTGCATCCTGAGCACTGCCTGCGATGCATGCAGAAAAAATGTGAAGGAACTAAACTCTCCATAAAAAAGGGATGAGATATACCTTGTGTGTGCAGTAAGATAAGTACACGACAGTGTGCAGATACTGTAGAGGAGTGATACGCTGTAGATTTACGTCCTCTCTACCTCTCTGTGAGCCCATACTCTGAGTCTGCACCAATGAAGCTCTGGGTATTCCTGGCTAAAAGAGAATATTCCTGAGTTCATAATACGAATTAAATATTCCTGAATATAAAACCACCACCAATAAAATCTGATAACTGGTGGGTTTTTTTAAATCATCACAATGGGGAAAATTTGGTGAGTCAAATGGTATAAACATTGATTTTTGAAATATTATTTATCTGGATAATAGACTCCAAAGTCTTTTCTCTGGTTGTATTTCAGCTTGCCCTGAGAGCAAGAAGCAATCTCGCTGCTAGTATCAAAATCCTGCTGCAGCGGGAAGGTGCTTGATGCATGTGAAGATGTGATTATCCATAGGAAGGAGAGATCCTATAGCTGTGGTCGTGCTGGGGTGGTGTGCTGACTCAACAAAATGTCCCCTGCGAATTTGACAGCTGCACGCTTTGCAGTTTCGGAAATCCAAGCATCTTTCTGGGTATTAATCTGGAGGCTGTGGAGAAGAAAGAAGCTGCAGAGCGGTGGATGAGGGATTAGCCAGTGCGCAGAGGTCACGGTATTAAAYAATATGTAAACTTCACAGTTTAGGTCCTGCTCCTGTAAACAGGGTTAGGAGTTGACCAGAGCTATTTTCCTCAGTCAATGGCTGTCCTAGAGTCAGTATAGCAAATTATATTTGRTAGCTGACAGCAAGATCCCATGATCAGAAATTTGTTTTGTAAATACCTATATGTCAGAGGCTSGTTACAAAAGTGCTCATAACCTAAAAGCAGCAGGCGGGCAGGGGTTGTGAGCACGGGCAGGTGCGATCCAGGTCATCYGTTCTACTCTGCTGAGTTTTGGGGAGAGGAAAATAGGTCTAACGCTTTCTCTTTCTCTGCTCACCCCTCACTATGATTAATTTAAGGTGTAGGCAGGCCAGCTTTGTATATTGAGCTGAAGAAGTTTAAGGAGATACTGTTTGCTACAGCTTTTAGCTACAGGCTGCTGCGACTGCTGCTGAAAGACAAATATGTGAGCGCTCCTGGTGCGCTTCAGGGCAAATTAGTGGTAGTTTAAGCAAAGCCAACGGGGAGTTTAAATGCCAGCTGTTTCTTCTGTGACGATGCTCTTCCTGTCACAGAGAGGGGACCTGTGGCACAGAGGGCTCAGGCAYGTCATCATGTCACTGCCGTTTAATACAGGAACAGGTAAATTGAAGTGGCTTTACACTTTGCCTTCTGCTGAAGGTTGCCAGGCATGGGGAGCTCTGACTCATGAGTCGAGTCAAATTTATCTGCATCCAACAAGACAAACACACCCTACCCAAGCTAGTCCCCCTCAGCCCCCTTCGTAGTCAACACAGAAGTAATAGCTGCTGCTACAGCAGATAAAATGAAACACATCACTGATGTTTCAACATCTGGCCAGTGATTATGAAGGGAATCCAGCCAGCCACATCGTAGCTGGATTGCAGGCATCTCTAACGAGTCCATTCATTCACCCTCTCCCCAGTGTGCTGCTGGGCACCTTGGGGAGTCTGAGTGCAGAAATGTGGACCCACAGGAGGGCAAATGCAAGACCTTCTGAAAGCTTTTCCTTCTCMAACCAGTTTATTGAAGCCTGCATCCCTTCACTGACCGAGCTGGATTAAGTCTCAATGATGGGAAGTCAGGAATGTAGATTTATTCAGASTTGTTAAAATAGTGGCACACGTCCCAGGGAAGACAAATAGCCTTTGTGAGATAATTTGCTAACACCGTTCCACCCTAACATGTATCTGTCCTGTTATCGCATGACTAATATGGACATAACCCTGCACACTTTTATCTGACATGCATACGTATGTCAGCCTGATTTGTGTCTCGCTTGGTTGGGTGAAGAAGCCAATGGACTTGTGCCCAAGCAAAACTTGTTGAACTGAGATCAAAATCTGGTGCGTGTTTTCAATTCGCTGCTTGTGCCTATTTGCAATAAGTGGCTTTACTTCATAGGAACATTTGCAGAAAGGCTGTTTTTCATTCGGTCATTTCTTTAAAAATATGAAGAAGAATTCACGGAATAAAAGTATTTGGCTTTCACTATCAACATTACAGTAATTTCTGTTAGTCACATTATWCTTTTGGTTAAAAGGATGGTGGGCATCTGATCAGGAAAAACCCTACCCTCTGAGTAATCCTACACAATGAGTAATGAGTAGTGGATGAACCTTGTTCTTTCATATCATTTTAATAAATGCTATAGAATTCTATAGCATTTTCATGACTAACCTGATGTAAATGATAATCTGATTATTGCTCTCCCTGCAGATAGGGAAACTGAGGCACAGGGAAAGTCTCTGGATAAGAAGTCCTGGCTCCAAATTCAGCAAAACTTCTAAGCTTAAACAGAATGCGAAGAGGCCTCTCCATTTCAATACTAACATGGCATTCAGGAGATTTAATTCTAGCTCTGCTGGAATTAACTAGTGCCTCTGCTGCAGATTTCATGTGTGCRTTTACCTTCTTTCAGCAAATGGTGGGCAGTAATGTTGCCTTTACAAACCACCTGCTTAGGCTGTGAGAGCTTCAGGGATGGGAATGATTCTTTCTCAGGCACTTGAATACTGCTTACCACAAACGGGACCTACTCCTGCCTCTGCTGTCAAAGTCAGTGGTCAGGCAGAAGGTTTAGAAGGTTTCCAAATAAATTTTGGGTTGCAATGTAATTTTTTTGATTCCTTCAGAATATCTGACTTTCACAAAATCAGCCCCCTTGGAAGCTGAATGCTTTCGCTTTCCAGCCCAGACCTGAAAACTTTTGATTGTGAACTTTTGGACAGAGAGGTCCATTTTTTCTCMATACAAGCAGCACATATTATGACCTCTTTACAGTGAAATCCAGCCCAAAAAAAGCATTGATTAAGATCCAATCAATGGATGAACAAGCAGCTCCAGCTACATCCTAGACACAATTTCCAAAAGTACCTACCTCCTTTTCTTCAAAGCAAAACAAGTCAAGAGATCCCACAAATATTTATCAGCGTTTGTGTCTCACTGGGAGACATTTGGGTTGGTTGGCGTTGTTTTGCTGTTTACCCACGTGATGGGGACAGGCAGGTTCGTGCCGGTGTTGTAATACCACCCTTCGGAGGATGCTGGCTTTCCTTCTACACTGGGGTGACTCTACTCTTCCAGGATAGTTTCTCTGCATTTACCTTGTTGGAGCTGATAGCACAAGACTGTGCAGGAATCAGCTCTCTCTTTTGGCTTGTACAGGTGAAACTGTGCAAACAACTCTTTCTTTTTCCAATTAATAAATAAAATCTCTAAAACCATTAACATGCTAGAAAAGAAAGCCGGAGATACGTGATTAGRAAGTGGATCCTTGACCAAAGTGCTGCAGCAACCACTCAAAAGCAGTGATCTCTTCCGAGCATTTTAATAAAGATAAATTCGTTGTGTCTTTTTATGAAGTTTGGTAGGGGATAAGTCCAGATTAAACACATAGCTTAGGAACTACCCTCCTGCAGAGACCCATGAGTCTCTGCTTTCCCCAGCAAAGCTGAAGTTAGCTTAAAATTCCTCCACTCTGCCATCTTCTTCCCCTATCACAAAATGCTTTAATCAAAATAGAAGCTTTGAATGCAATTATACGAAGTTGTAACTATTTCTACCAGAAGAAAAAAAAATTAACATTCMATTGTATTGTACTGTAATATTTTTATTTTTGTTTCAAAATAACTTCAAAATGCATTTATTTGACACAATAATTGTTTTGAAGRAAAAAAAWAATCTAAAACCAAAATTAAATGCTTTGATTGACCTGAATCTTTTATCATTGTTTCATTTCAGTTCCTGGAAAATTCTGAGAGAAAAAACACTTTGTTGTGATTCAGAACAAGGACTAATTTCTGAATGCTGGAATTCCCCTGAGAGTGGAAACTGCAGGTGCAGGCCAGCTCTAACCATAGCTTTCCCACTCACTGCCTCTGCAACCAGTATTGCAGTGGAAGTGGTAGAAACTGTACTGCAATTTGATGCAGAATCACTCTCGCCCTGTTACACAGATTCCTCTTTCACGGCAATCTCTGCATTTTCAGAACACTTATGTCAAGGTCCTTCCCATTTTCACTGCTGTGTGCCTCCACAGTCTGCAATATCCACACGCTCTGAACATCCCCAGTGAGTATGTAGTCTCTCTACTTTTTAACAATGACACTGCTAATATTTTAGTGGGGAGGGATAGGTGGTTTACAAAATAAAAAATTTTTAAAGCCACAGGCACCTTTTCATTCCTGAGTATATAATGCATTTGCTTAGCAWTGCAATTATTTTCTTCCTATGAGAACACCTTTTAACATTAAAAAAATATTTTAAACCCCTTTTTATATCTGCTTGTGCTCCACTTGAAAGAAAAAGGAAATCAAAGTTTGTCATTTTAATATCCAGTCTATTTTAAGATCTAGTATGGCTCAGGTGGATTTTCCCTGGAATAGTAAGCTTGATGCTCACTCAGCAGTACAAACCAAAAGCAACCTTTCTGGTGGTCATTAGAYCTCATTCACCCACCTTTACAGAGATGTAAATCAAGAGTAAGTAAAAAAAAATAAAATCAGTGGCATTATGATTTGAAGAAGAACTAGTCCTGCTGAGTCTGCATTACTGCATAATTTGGCAGCAGTGACTGCTTTGCCTGTGGATGAAGAAATTTGTTAACAAGGCTGAGCCTGAGCATAAGTGCTTATTTTTGGCATAACATAAATCAGACAATGAGTCCTTCCAAACACCATTCACACTTTCCAGTTACTCTACACTACAAGGTGACATGGGAATTTTCACTGTTCATGATAAATCATTCCAGGAAGACAGCAAGAGGGCTGGGTTGGGGGGAGCAGGGAAGGAAAACACCAATTAATAGCTGAATTACTGTGAAATATGTACTTTTAGTGGGTTGGCTTTGATGTAGTGAATAGACTCAGGTGCAGAGAAGTGGATTTAATTGCAATGCATGGATTAAGGTAGACATGGAGAACAGATTTGCTCTATGTAGAGTAACTTCTGTTAGTTTATTTCTGGTGCATTTTCATTTTAGCTTACTTTTTGGCTCTCCCTCATACATATATACATATACATATACCTATATGTATACGTATACATATATACACATATTATATAGATATTTTTCCTTGATGCTTCTAGAAACTAACTAGTGCAAAATGTTGCTTGGAAAATTTCAGAGCACCTGGGACACAAATTTACAGTCTAACCCAGATGAATTATTGTAAATTAACACATTTGTGGTCATCAATTCTTTACTGCTGTGACCAAGTAAAAGTCCTAAGATTCCACCTTACTGGAGAGTGAGTTCACTTATTTTTAGATGTCTACATCCCACCTGATCTTCCTGAGATCCCCTGATAGTCAAGATATATGATTAATACAGCCTATTCTACATGTTTACTTTATGATAAGGTGAACTTTGTTCTAAAAGTGACCATTTTCCTCCACCAGCCACCAAGGAAATGTAACTCAGATACAGATTATAGCTACTGATGGGTATGTAGAGCATAGATATGTTCTCATACCTCCCATCTGGTTCCCATTTAGCTGCAACAGCTGAAGCTGCACCATGACCAGTTGTCCTCCAGGGCCCTTAGCTGATGATTAGCTCTCTGAGATAGCAGCAGTAAATAAGGATTAGATCTTAGGATGCCACAGCCTGGTAGCCCTATCTGGGAAGTTAAACCACACTGGCTTGAGGCTATGAAACAGCAGAACGAACAGGCAACGGGGTTGTCTCTGTGAAAGACAACACCCTGCAGACAGGTGAGGTAGAGGAGGGGGAGCAATGACAAAGGCAATGTCATCAGTCTTATCAAAATCGAAAAAGACTGTGAGTCATAACCCCATTTAGGAAGTAAAACTGTTCTTGATGTGATCTAGAATAGCTTTTGGGTTGCTGCAAGCTATACTGGGAAGCCACCACCATTTCCAGCTAGCTGAAGAATCAGATAGGTGGAAAGTTATCTTGGACCTGATCTGATCATGTTCAGGGCCCAGCRTGATGCAACCACTAAAACTCAAGAAAATCAGCAGTGAGAAGTGCTTAGTGCAATTATGAATTATGTACTTGCACACGATCTTGAAGAGCAGGATGTGAACTCCAGCTTAGGGAAGAATGGGTGGAGGGAAGAAGCCTGTAGGTATATTTGGTTATGATATTTTGCAAAAGGCATATGCCTCAAAGCTGCTGGCAGTGTTAATTCTGCTTTGATAAGTGCTTAGTGGTGCAGTACGTAGGGTATGACCGTACGCAATTTCAACTCTGACAACATTTCTTTGTGTGGGAAATTCTCCTGGGTTTGTGTTTTTAAAGGAAAACAAAGGYTAAATTAGTCTCCGGGAGGATTATTGTCCTTTGACAGAATTTATGAAGCCCTCTGAAGCAAAGGTCTTTCCCTGTAGGCCTTTCCACATCTAACTATGGAGTGAGTGGGAGTGAGTTATAGCCGTGTGCTRTAGGAAGTAGTTGAAGGAACTTCAGGAGAAGAGGCAGCAACTTTTATCCACATTAAACCCATAAGCAAATACAATACGGTAATCTGGGAAATCTGATTAAGGAGCTGGCTATACTCCTTATCCCCATCACATTTTGCAAGGTCTGCTCYTCTATCTCGTCTCTCATTTATAGCCATCTACCTGATTCATTTATTCCACCACTGCGTCACTGTGACCGCCCTGAAGTCATACCAAGAACACAGTTGAATTACATCAGGTCATCACAGTGTCTCACTGGAGCCTCCTGTCCAAGACAAAGCATTAAATGGAGATTAAAATAGGTCAAACCCTACTTAAACTTAGGTTTYCATATGTATTTTTTTGCATATGCACACAATATATGTATTATTTAATACATATGCATATATAATGTACATACGTATATTATGTAAAGGAAAATATATGTGTATTGATATATATAAAAACACATAAATATTCATGATTACATTACCTCATGACAGTCTGGTTATATGTGTATGTATATATAGAGATATGTGTGAATATATACAGACACATATTTATGTTTGAGCACATAYAGGTACAGCATATATGCAACTGTATCTCAAATTTTGGCCATAGGTTCATGCCATAGTGTCTGCTTGTCCATGGTTATGCCAACTCACACACACATGAGCGCTTGATAATCTTGACCTGTTAAAGGGCGTGYGAAACACAAACACACACGGACAGATTTACACGTTACCGTGTATGATGATGCCTAAACATTTGCACACACACACGCATGTCTTTGCATGTGTTTTTGAAGCAAAATGTTAATGACATTTACCTATTTGCTCTCATCACTKTTGTTTACCAGAAAGCCTTCCTTGAAAGGCAAGATTATTAATTGGGGGGGGGGGGAGGGGGGGTTAGTGACAAAGCAGCAACAGAAGCTGTGAGATTTAAGCAAACATAAAAAAGTGTCATCTAATAGTCCATCAAACAGCTCTTGTCACACAGATAAACCTTTTATCTCTCTCTCCCAGATTCTAATCGAGGGTACAGTTTGCATGCTTCTTGTGTCACTGCAGCAACCAATTCAGCTGGGATTCCCTGTGCCCTGGGAAATAAACTCATTTTGACTCAAATGAGTATTTCAGAGTCTTGTTTTATCTTTTCACATTAACATGTTGGTTATTATTTGTTAGTCAAGATAGCAAGAGTGTATTTTCTCACCAAAGGGATGGGTTGCAAAGCAGACTGTATCTGTTTATTTGGAGAGTTTTGCACACAGAAGAAAACCAAAACACTTTCTGGGAAATGTGGTTGTAAGACAAAGTTTTCATTGTGGTTAAAAGACCATTTGAAATACTCTGAAATCTGAGGCCTAAAGAGTAAAACTCCAACATTTTTATTACTTAAAAATTCAGTTTATAGTTTCCAGAATCTTTTCTATTATCCATACATAGTAAAGGCAAAGAAATTTTGAAATTTCAAATTCTATCATATTCTTACAAYACTTACATTGTGTATCAAATTGTGTATTTCAGTTTGGCTGTGCACAATCGGTTGTCTTTCCTGGTTTTGCAGTCGTCATTAATTGCTCACACCGAAGATAGAAACCAAGAGACAAATATATTGTTGTCTCAAGTTAAGGCTTAACTCTGAAAATATAAAAATGAAACCTTTATATCTTGTTTTTATTGTGAGTCTTATGATTCTTGATGATGGGTTCAGTAGTCTTGGTTTCTGAAATTGTTTACATCAGCTTTCATTCAGCTGATTCTAATTTCTAGCTTGCATGTTGTTGGCAAGTAGTTTAAGAAAAGAAGACCTTGGGCTATGTCTATACTCGTAAACTGAATAAGGCTAGGGAACAAGGCTTCAGCTGGTTCCTGGATGATTTTCACGCAGACAACTACCTCTGCCTTGGGCCATTTCACTTGTTTGTGGGAGGCCAATAAATAAAATTCCACATTTATTATTTTTAGCATTTCTTATTTTCTCTTGAGTATTTGAATGCTTGGGCATGCACTATTGAGCAAAACAAGCACAAAGCTGTGGAAGGGAATGAGCGGTTGGACATCACCTGCTTGGCGATGTCCCCGGCGCAGGCAYGGAGAGCTGATCTGGTTGCCCTCACCCCTGCTCATGGGAGAAACAGGAACTTTTCGGCATGTGATTCTTGTGATGCATTTTCACGTTTACTTTCAGATGAGATGATGCCTGGTGACACATCTCCTTCCTCCAACGCAAGCAAGGTTAAGGCAGCCCAGGCTGGATGTGTTATGGAGCAGTCGCTCTTTACCTTTCCTTACCACAAGAGGGGATTTCCCTTCTCTCCTCTCCAACTGATTGAAGAGGTTTTTTAGGAATTTTCTTTTCCTTAAGCATTGTTCTTATTAAAAATAGTTCACCACCTTAGGCCATAAAAGAAATTCTCTTCTGATCAGGCCTCCTGCCTCAAGCGACTAAATAAATAGCATCCGTTTGATGTAGCAAACGTGAAAGCTGCATGTTTACTTCTTCACTTTGAAAAAAATATATAATAGCATAATAGCAGCATCTACTTTTTTTTTTTTTTCCCAAGGTTCATGTTGTTGTAAAATAAACAGATGTTTGGGGGGGAGAAATGTATACATTATAAATGTTTAAAATACTCCCAGTCACCCTGATTACCAAGCATAACAAAGGGTGATAAGGAAACAGAAGACATCAGAAGTCACTGGCTTTGTTTTTGTTTTGTATTTTCTGCTGTAAAATGTCTGGCATTGCCAAAAAAATAAAACCTGCTTTGAAAACCAGACATCTGTTTTCAGAGCCTTTGAGACTGCAAGCATGAAATGTAGGAAACATATAAGAAAAGACCCTAGCAAAGAGTCCCGTCCCCGCTTCAGAACATGAAAAGCTATAAGAAAATCAAATCCAAATAAATATGAGAAACCATTTTATGAACCAAGGTTCCTCTTTAAAGCAAATAGTTTCTGTGGAATATAAGTCACCCTCAGTTTTCAAACCTGAGCTTRCTCATAGCAGTTCACAAAGACCTTCTCAAGGGACTCCCAGCTCAGCACCTCCTTGTACAGCTGCACAAAGTAGATATTTAAGTCTGCTCTGGTGTAATCATGTTCCTACGTCACTGACCCATCTAAGCATCGTGTAGTGGGGGACTARGTGGAGTGACTGAGATTGTTCACTTCGTTTGCCCTCTCATTCTCTCACGCTCTGAGGAAGTAGAAATGAAAAGCCAGGGCTGAGCATCCCAGTGCGGACTCCTATTGTTTCCAACCTCATCCAGTGTAACAATTCCATTAGAAATTCATATCTGGGCCCCAGATGGATCTGTAGCTGGTGTGATTGACATAGGTCCACTGATGATCATAGAGATGGATTACCTGTTGAAAGGAAAGTCAGTCATGGCCATGCTACCCATTTAATTTCTTTGGGCAGTGTTCATGAGTGTTGAGATTACTCTGAGGGATCTTTGAAGACCTGGTGCAAAACCCCACTGGAGTCCACAGGCCTCCACTGACTTTGGATCAAGAGCCAAGGCAGTTTCACACTCCTGTGACCCATTATTAACATTCTTGTCACACAGGCATTCACTCAGTCTTTTCCTAAGTTACTGTTTTAATATATACAGACTTGCTAAATGCCTTTCTTTGGAATTAATTTTTTCTTGATTTTCCTTCCTTGAGTAGACCCAACTCCTGGGTTCATTTGCTGACATGCAATTTTGCAGACATTAAAGACATGGACGATCCCTTTTTATTCTATGGAACAAGTATACAGGTAAGGAGAGCTGTACATCTTTTCAGGACAGGACCACAATTCAGTTTTTCTTGCAGTCGTATTATTTCCTTAAATCATTACACTGTTTAACTGTATAATAAATGTTTTACCAATTTCTGTATTTTACATGGCACATCAGTTCAGTGATATGGCCAGTTTTAGTTTTAATATTTAATTTATAATTATCTAATTATTACTGAGCAGTTTTACTGCCCTTGAAGATTCAGGCTTGACAAAACAAAGGTGGAATTTGCTGCACTGCAAAGACCGTGCTATTACAAAGCAGGAGAATTAGCTTTTCCAAGAAAGAGTGGTGTTAAAGCTTCAAGTGGAAAAGTTGACTACACTCTGATCTGTACATTTGATACATTTAACCATTTAACAAGAAGATGCTATGCATTTAATGAGCAAGTTCTTCCTGAGTTTGAAGACCACCACCTCAGTTTGCTGTCGTTCCTATCCTTTCAGACCTCAGTGGGCTGCTATATTTTTCCACTTCACTTGAAAAAAAAAAAWGAAGAAATTTAGATATCTAAAATTATGTTATGTGAACTTCCCCTTAACTAAGTTGCCTGTACAGGCAATGGAGATAGATAGGTGGTTTCGAGGCCAGCAGAGGAATGYTTTATCTGGCTAAGACCCTAAACTTAAGTGTTAACATCAAGTTAGGGAGCATTTCTCTCTGTTTTCCTCCAAAGGTGCTTCTCTCTGCTGAGTAGT
This sequence comes from Oceanodroma leucorhoa, assembly GCA_030449065.1. Classification (NCBI taxonomy): domain Eukaryota; kingdom Metazoa; phylum Chordata; class Aves; order Procellariiformes; genus Oceanodroma; species Oceanodroma leucorhoa. The sequence continues at coordinate 14,318,574 of JASVER010000009.1, forward strand.
CATCTTGGGCACTATCTGAGGAAGTTCGGTTTGCTGCACACCTAATGCACAGACACAAGTTAGTAGAAGCATTTAGACTGGATGCTACATATTGTGTATCAAAGAAGCTTCCTGACATCAAAATCACCCCTATCTGCTAAAGCATGGTGCCTTTTCCCTTCGAACAGCAAACTTTCCAGGTGTGTTGTATGTTTTATTGACGTTCACTTGTTTACTGTGGAAATATATAACAATTATAAGCACCAGGCTCATTTCAGATAGGTCACTAAATAGATCTCTACTAATAAAAAGATGTAAACATCTAACAGATTAGATCTGAGATGCAGAAAAATTCCTAAATAATTCTTCATTTATTAGCAAAGTGTGAACAAGTCCTGCTGCAGCTGTAAATATTTCCCTTGTAAATCATGATTTTTAGCAATTTTTAACATATTTGGTAAGTGAGATGTCTCAGAAAGAACATTGAAACCTACTCTCTCCGTCTGCCGGTATTCGCCCTTTATCGACAACCAGCTTTTGAATGCTTTGCACTTCCCATCCACTGACAAGAAGACGGGAACATGTACACAGAGAATTTATACTTTATAGCACAAGACCAGAATAATTAAAGGAAAAATAGAAGTTGCTGGAGGGAAGGTGAGTGAGGATGTGGGGACAGAAAATCCTCAAGGTTAGACTTACCCCGCTTCCTTGTACAAACAGAAGGAACATAAATCTGGCAGCTGCCTCCCAGAGGAGCTCCGAGGAAGCAGGATACGGACTGTGGGTCAGCCAGGAGCATAGATGATACCTCTGCTGAACGGTACAGGTTTTGATAATATTAAAATACAGAGCTCATGGAAAAGCTACTGCTTCACCCTTACAGAACCTAGTGAGACCTGGAGTTCAGATTCTTAATTTATGTGCACATAGTTTGATGACGATTTGCACCCTTAAAATCTGACACAATTTTGTCTTCATCAGTTGATGCCCAGTAATAGGCTGTGCTGTACTGAAAGTTTCACTCGGGCTTACCCTCCCTTACCTTAATTGAGAGAAAGTTTATATTACCTGTCCATACAAAAACATAAGCTAGATTTATAAAGTAATAGCTGGGATTTTTTTACTTAAAAAATGCTTGTCTTTACAAATTGGAAATACACATATACATGTGTATATAGGCAGTAATACTGCTTATTTAAAATTTGCTAAAAATGTAATTTCCACATGCATGATTAATTGTTTTCAAGTGGAAATCTACCTCTAGTAAGTAGTTTAGGGTTAGAAAACTGGGCTTCAAAGGAATTTGGTATGCCTTCTTCACCTTTGAGATTCAAACACTGGAGCCAGGATTGAAAACCAAGGTATTTCAGGTGTCTGCATTTAAAAGACTTTGTTTATGTTAAGGCTTAGGTCACCTTAGCAGGTATGTTTTAATGAAAACATTACCTCTCTGCGACCTTTGGGATTTGAAGGTGAAAATGCAGTCACTGGAAAAAGGAATCCTAATTGTCATGGATGAAATCTTCAGCATTAAAGACATTGTTTCTCATCTTTGTGAGTGACTTCGTGCAACAATAAAGTTTGCTCACTTTACAGAAGAGGGAACAGGGTGGCTTCTGATGAGTTGTCTTCCATAGAAAACACAATTCCAAAACATTAAAAAGATTAAGGAATCAGTTAAAAATATTTCAAGACAGACTCTTAAAATGGGCATGTCAAATTTTTCGCTACATAACTGAACCTCAACCTGCGCTGCTCAAATACGAATACAATTTGTGCTGATATCTGTGTTTTACAGGACATTACATAGTTAATGGTGGTTYATTTTATTCCCTGTTGCTCAAGGAATAATATCCAGTCATTACACCGAAATAAGGTAAAGTCACATAGCAATAGCACACTTTCTGTAAGCATAGTAATTTATAAATTATGTCAGACATCTGGGACAGAGGTTCTTTATGTCAAATATTAAATCTATTTAGCAGTTTATTCTTAACATATTTGCAACTTCAAAAAGAAAGGAAGAAAGGAAAGAGAGCAGGGTTTTTCCTACATTTTTTGCATTAATGAAACTGACAGCCCTTGTGCATTTTCAATAAGTCAATTGAAGTAAATGACTTTTTACAACCCTTATTAACTTCAGTTGTCACTGGGATGTCATCAACAAGATATTCATTGCATTTCCAACTGGATCTTTTAAGTACAATAACATCAAAATTGCTGAAATCCAAAACTTTATTTTTTCTTGCAGGGGACAGGGAGGGTGGAAAGAATCTGTCGGTTCCCTAAATTCAGGTCAAGGCAAAGTGGGAGGGAAAAAAAGCTAATGTTTCAAAATCGTCATTTTACACTAGTTTAAAAGCCCAAGTGATGAGCGAAATACATCATATTTCCACTCAAGTCTTGTGCCATCGGAACAGAAAGATGGGTTTGTGAGCCTTTCTCTTGTTACTTATCTAAAACAAAATCCAAAACAAAACAGGACTCAGCAACACATATCTCCTGGTGTTCGAGGGAGAGAGGGAGAGACTGTGTTTCTCTCTGAAACCAAACTCACTCTGTCCAGGCAYTTCTCAACTTGGAGAGGAGCCAGCCTTAAGCTGGAAGCGACACAGACCCATTAGTGTTGTTGAAAAGCATACCRTGGACACTAGGGATATGTCTACGTCGTCAAACATGCAGCTCCCCTGAACAAAGCTCTAGGATAGCTCACTCCAAGGACTGCTCTCTATAAACAGCATGGGTAAGATCACACCAGCTTTGGATGTCTCCTTTCCAATATCATTCCAGCAGGTCTTCAACCTGCTGACATCACCACATGTTCTTGTGCCCTGATAGCATGGCAATATCCTTGGGTGGCTACAACACCCTGTCCACCTCTTTGGTGGGCTGTGTCCTCACATTATTATTACTCACACAGTGTGAGTTCGAAATCTCCATGCATGCAAAAATAATATCTGTGGGTTGCCAAGGTGATTGATGGAACTCAAAGGAGATGTGGGCCATGTGCAGTCTAGCATGGATGTGTGTAGTCCATCTGGGAGAAGACTAGTCTGAGCAGTGTGGACAAAGCCCTCTCTGTAACCATGAGAATGGGACAGGGATAGCTCTGTGGAGTGGGTGACCTTCATGTTGTGGATGATGCCAGTGACAGGGTCAATGGCTGTGTTGCTCCCACACCAGCCCCATGTTGCTGCTTCAGTGGGCAAGGCTGCCTTTCTCTGAGGATGTGGTCTTGAGGAGATACATGCTGGTTTGGCACATGGGTGCTGTTCAAGTAAAGGATTAAGCAGTTTGCCACAACTTTCCAGTCCCCCTTTCTTCCCTATTTCAAATAGACCTCTGTAATTCCACCAGAAGAGAGGAATGGTAGAAAGYGCTTGCTACAGGGCTAGTTTGAAGGAAAGACGGGGATAGGAAGAGGGATGGAGTCAGGCAATGAGACCTGCTCCTAATAGGTACAGAAGGTGAAGGGACGAGACCAGGCTAGAAAAGCAAAGAATCCCCCAATAGAGGGGATCCAACAGGTTGGACTGCAAATAATTGTGCATCTGCAGCCACGGCTGTGTCCCACTCCCAAGTCCCCGTGCATATGAAGGTCACTTTGCCTGCCTGCAGACCCTYTACGCAGCCCCTGTTCTGCTCCCCCTGAGACCAGCTTTTAGGTAAGAATGTCTCTCTGCTCCAGTTTCTTGATCTGGAAAATGAATTCATTTTCTAAACTATTTCTGGGTCCTGAATGAATGCTTGCTTCTGCCATTATAACTTTGACACCAGGAATAGGCAAGGTTCTTGCATGGTTTGAGTCAGAGAAAGCAAGAATCAGAGACTACACCTAGAAGGTGAGCTGAAAGGAGGTGAAGAGGTAAGAGAACAGCTCAGACAAGGTTAAGATGTGACTGCAACACGTTTAGCTTGAAAGTAGCTTCCTCAGGCACTGCTGACAGCAGGGAGTTTAGCAGTGTTATAACTTTGCTTTTCTAGTAGGCTTTGCAATTTGGGCTTTTCTCTGCACTCTCCTGCACGCACTACCCAAACAAGTTAGCTGGAATTAGCTCAGAGGTATCCGCACGCGGTGTAGTCACACCTTGTCCTGCCTTAAGTCACAAGAATGGAAAATATCTACAGCTTCTTCCTGGAATGAGAAAAATAGCCTCTTCCAGTTCATTAAGGTCAGGACACCGCTGGAAGCTTGAAGAAGCAGGAAGTTTTAACTTTGGAATTTCTTTATACAAGGGAAAATAGTTCTTTGTGTTTGGCTGGAGAACAACAAAAGTCTTTGCTTTAATAACATTCTAATAATATGTAATATTATATACATTTGGCTAGTAAAATGCACCACAAATTGCTTTTGTGTAGCACTTGAGACAAACGTTATAAGGAAGGAAGTCCAGTGCTTGGCCAAATATGCAATTAGCTGCCACCCTGAAGCAGGATTTGAGATCAGTGTATTATCTTTTCAGGATTAAAGAGGTGTCAGTAAAAAATAGGAAGCCATAATTAAAAAGAAAAAGACCTAAAGATTTAAGAGTATTTGTGGTGAAACTCCTCACACATGACACAAATTAGTGTGCTGCCCAGACATAAAGAAGCAGGGAGGTGAAAAGAGCAAAGAATCCGAGCTTGTCTTAAATCCGGCTGGATCCTACAGGCAAAATTGTGTGACCACATGAAGTCATATGGTGGTAGTCCAGGCAGAACTGCCTCCTTCAAGTAATTTCCATGACAGTGAATTCATAAGTGCACCCATTCTCTTGGTTGCCTTTCAAGTCAATTGTAATACTCCTGGAGGCTTCAGTGGCATTTGACTTTGGTTTTCATTTGAATCCACCAGCAATTTTGCCATCAACCTTGGTGTAAACAAGATCAGGATCTAARTCACTGGGGTAGGTTTTCAGCCAATATAAATTACCCTCATTACAAGATAGGGCTGTAGCAATTCCACTTTCAAGCTGCAACAATTTGCACCATCGAGTTATGACAATTCTGCCTTAGGGGCAGGATAAATTGCCCCATATAGMAATGGCATTTTTTTATCTGTATAAGATCTGCCCCTTGTTTTAGAAACTACCTACTCAGATGGAGCTTGCAATCATATGCATTAAACACTTCTTTCCATTAGATTGAAGCCAGCAGGGCTTCTGTCACTCACATCAGCAAGGACAAAATTCAGCTTTTAATCAAATAATGGGAGGAAAACACCTATATGAAACCACGTGTTTCAAAAGAGAAAAAAATATCAAGCCTATAGCATCCGCTTTGAAAAATATTCTGCCCTTTATKTAGTGGTGGTGTGGTTACAGATAACAAGAGGTCAAAATTTAAAGTTATAAACATTAATTTCTTATCTCTGGCCTGTCCCTTTTATTACCTCTATTAAAAAGTTGATAAAATAATAATAATTAAAAAAACACCTTCCGAGAAATAGATTCTGAAAAAAAAAAAAGAAAAACCCAAACACTCATCTGTCAAAGAATACTTACGCTTGCATGAGCTGAAGGTTGATGGCAGACAAATTTCACTGAAGAGGAGATTTACAAATATGATGCAACTCTGTCAAGCTTGGCTTTGTATCTTGGCAAAGGAAAGTTTAAGAAAATACCCATGTACACAGCGCACACACACACAARCACCGATATATATTGTATGTTGGGTTTAAAGGTTTATTGCTCCAGAAAACTTATTGAAAGAGATTATGTGTCTCATCTTGTCTCTGTTTAAAAATAGAGCACTTATATATGCTTTTTATTAGCTTGTTTTAGGATTACCTTAATCCTGCCCAAAATTTTTTACCACTTCCCCGTAGTGCAATTTGCAATGGTAATCTGTTTGTGAAGGGCAATGTTAAAATAACTGCAAATATCTTTCCAACAGAATCCAAACAACAAAAACAAAAACTGCAGCTTAGGGGAGCTTTGGTGTGCCAAAAACCAATCATCTCAGTTAAGCAAACGCTGCAATGGATAACACTCCACATCATGTCACTGAACCATGGGAAGATACAAAGTGTGGGATAAACCCAAAGAAACTTCTGTTTGTTGGGAAAATCCTGCCCTTATTTCATTTTCATGTGGTCTCATGGGTATAACTGAGGATGATTTGGATCCTTATGTGGTTTTCCACATAGATGCAGTCGTTTATCTTAAAGATGAAAATAACCTACATTATTTTTTATTTTATTTGGAGAAGATTTTGCAGACCTTTTTTGAAATTATTTTAATATGGTCCTTATTTCATGAGCCTGGTGAAGTCTACTGAGTCTGTGTGTAGATCAGGCAKTGGATACAGATATAGATACGGACACTCTGTATTGTACCAAGGTGTCCAGGTCCCCTCCTGTCCTGATCAGAGATAAGTAGGGATGTGTTACACCCCCCTATTTAATCCATGTACACAGATTTCCTTCACATGGAAAATGTGGGATTAAGAGATCTGTGTCTAGTTGGGACTCGTGTCTGTTCAGCATCACGTCACAGCTAAAGCATCCCCAGACCTTCTAGATTAGACATAGCTYGGATGTCTTGCAGAGACATACTACCACTTAAAATATGGTTAAATTTAGTAAATAAATAAAAGAGTAACCTCACCTATTTGGAATTGAAAGCCTGATAATGAGAAATGAGTTAACTCTAAATTGTCCAGTACAAGAGTGAGTAAATTCCATTTACCTGGCTGTACGCTGAACTCAAGGAAAGRTGTTTTGTCATTGAATCCAATAGCTGTTGAACCATGACCTCTTGACAGTAAGCATTAAGCCTTGAACAAGTAAAAGCATGGGCATGCTTGTTTAATATAAGTGCATGACTAACTTTTCACAATGAATTGCCTCGTCGTGCCTATTGCCCAGCTACCAGCCACTTAGTAAAACAGTGGGGAGGGTAATGGTGGGCTGGGTAGAACAATATGGGGAAAATGCATCTTTCCTTATGGATTCTTCTGTCTGCTTTTCATTTGAGATCAGTATTTAAGTTCTAACTTAGACTTTCATCTTAAGAAAATGCTAATATTACACTCTCTGGATCTCAGTATCTCCAGCTGCAAAATGGAGAAAGCAAATATACACACAGTGACTTCAGTGAGCGTAACGGATGCTTACAAAGTGGTCCAGGTACCTCAGAGTGGAAGGCAACCTCCTTCCAAAAACCCAGACCTCCCCATCTGAGGGTGAACTGCAGGATGCACATCTTGACAAAAGTCCAGTTCCTAATTCTGGAGCCACTATCTTAGTTGGTTTGGAAGATACCATATGGAATAAATGTGGGAGTGAGGATACATCTAAAACCACCTCTGTTTCCATTGCAGACTAGACTCGAAGAGAAGACTGGCTTGCGGAACGGAGAGGCCTCACAGCAAAGGCAGTGGAAAGCTGAGCAGAGGGCTGAGACTTGAGCCAAAGGTCTTTTAAAGGGAATAAGATATTCTGGTGTAATATTGTGGATCTTTGAGACAACTGATCTGCGTTAGAAAAAATACACAACTCCTCTACCTCTCTCCCTCCCTTTGTCACATATCCCTTCTTCATCTACACTTTATAAATCAGTTGTTACTGTTTTACTACAGACCTGAGCCTCCACAAATACCACACGCTCAGTACGCAGCATGAATGGTTTAACCTTAGAGGTGCTGCTATACAGCCAACAGAAAATTATCCATCACAATTTTCGCAACAGTGGAATAAAATTTTCCTGAAAGGGAAGAATTAAAAATACACTTGGCCAGGTAAGAGGATGAGAGATGAAGGAGGGAAAAAAAAAAAAAAGGTGGGCTCATTAATCTGTTCTAATAATAAATCCTTATCACTTATGCATTTCAGTTACTCCTTCAGCCTCCACGTTCTATATTTAAATACATCTGCTTCACATGTGCTTTGCCAATTAGCTGGTGATATTAACTGTTCAGCACTATCTATTAACACATGGCACTGCCGAACAGCATGAGAGACAAGCTTGACCAGGAGAGATAGTCATTCATGAGACACACATTTCTCTCTATAACTCAGAAGTAGGAAGATAGGAAAGTGGCACAGCAATTGACCTAGGTTGTACATCAAGGCTAAATAGACACAGAGTAAATTACAGACAAGTGAGACAAGCTACTAACTGTTCCCTTAGCAGCCCATAATGTCAGTAATTCTATTATGATGATTGCTAGTTATGCAATGCAGTTGCCATGTAAATTTTTCTTTTTTTTTTTTTTTTTCCCTGCTTCACTCTGTCTCTCTGTCTTTCTGCATTGTAAAATTCATAGCCCAGTGACGGAACAGGTACATATAGGGGCCAGAAAGGGTCATTGCGATCCTCTTGCAAGAGCAGCAAAGACATAGATGCTATGTGCAAAGTCAGAGCTGAAGGGCATTACCATCACAGCACGTACACAGTATGGCCACACTCTGTTCTTTTCTCCTGTTACTCATGGCATAGCTGACAACAACTGAGAAAATGCTGAGCTACAGCTAGAGACAGGGAAGTAACTGCTATTAGACAGGGTATTTACCCAAAAAGGGGTAATTCTGTGGGAGTTTTAGCCTTTTGAAAGAAAAATGCCATTGAGATATCCATGGAGATCTCTCTTCCAGTACTGATCAGTACTAATTTGATGCTAACTCTCTTCAAATCATAAAACATTATGTTTGACACAGTTACAATGCATACACAAACCCATGTTTTCATTTAGTTATTTATTAGGCCCCAAGAAGGCGAAAGCCCAAAACAAGGAGAAAACAATGGTAAAAATMTTATTCAAACTATCAAATGGAAGGAAAATTGGGTTCAATTCCATGGTTAATTTAAAACCAGGAACAAATTTCTGTTATTTTGTAAGTTTTCACAGTGTAATTATTGACAGACCATGAAGCTACATGAAGTTGCTTGGAGGATTTGGCAAATGAGAACCAGGCTCATTCTAGTTGTTTGAATTACTGGCAGGTGGAAAACTGGTGAGGAATAGAAATATCAAACTTCCAAGAAGAATAGTTGATGCYTTCTGATGATATCAAAGAGCTTGTTTACAAATAGATGGGTCTAAGTTGCTTAAACACAGRTGCCTGGGCTGTTTGAGTACCCTGGAGGAACTAAACAATCTCCTTGACACGATGCAGGATTTGTGCGATACCTGCACTACCCCTGCACGTGCAGCAGCTGCTGGTARTGCAATATCTCATATGTGCCCGAAATGGCAGTGTTTAGGCAAATGAATCCTACTCAGTATGTCAAAACCAAAAGCCAACAATTATTTGGAATCAAAACCTATTCTACATATGCAGCTGGCATGAGCATTGTGCAACGGGTGAAGGCAAATAGTTGCATTTAAGTCATGCAGCATTAGAGAAGGGTATTCATACTACCTATCTTTTTATAGCTACACTGGGAAGCTTAGCACTGTGAACTGTCTGTATAGACAAGAAAAAAAGAAGGGCATGGTTCAAAAGAGAGGCCTGTTGCATGCTGTAAATGATGTTCTGAAGAATCATTTATTTCCTCATTGGCTACAAAGGGGCACAGACTCTTCACATCAAATAGGCTCTAAGCTATGGTCACACTGCAAATACTGGCCCCTCTCTGGTCTGGAACACTGACTCTTTACAACATCAAATTCTTCACAGATGTTTACAGACCTACACAAGAAAAATCCTAGATGTTTTGAAATCCTAATCCTACATTTGACACTGCCCCTCTTGTACTGTGGGAAACTCACATAAGCACCTCTTGCTGATTTGTAAGAAGAGATGACTATGCATAGCTACCTTCCCTGTCAAGTTCTGGGAAGGATTAAGGCATATAGTAACTTAAAAGCCCTTTGAAAGTGATCATGGAACATGTTGTAAGAAGAGTTACTAAGTCTTAAGTCATACCTATACACTTTATAGAGCACATCATGTGAGCTGTGCAGCCGTGAGTGAAGCAAGCCTCCACGCATGGTCTCTACTTATATGTGTATACAGAAATGGCTACAGGAAGCTAAWATGTACAGAAACGTCAGCCCACAGTGTCCTGCAGGAGCAAAAGCATACCATGTTAGAGGAAATTCATGGCACACCTGYCCAGTTGACAAGGCAGACATCTGGCTTGTATCTCTGAATGCAGGGAAGGATCGTTGCAACTCCAAAACATCAGTAAGAACCTTCAGGATCTAAAGCCTTCTGCAAGYATATGCAGTTGAAAAAAAGGGAGATCAGCTGGCAACATGAAGGATGGATAGAGCATGAGAGGTGGTTTTACTTGATTTCCAGACATTCTGGATGATAGGGGTATACCCCAGATAGAAGTATGGCTATGTCTATTTGGGGAAAGCATGCATAGACTGCCTCAGATGAGGTCTGTGACAGAGACCAGTACAGAAAAAAACCCTGCTGTTTGGTACCTTCAAAGATTGCAGAAACTATGAAAGTGACAAGTGTTTGAGATAAAGTGAGAAATTTATGTCAAAAATGAGATCAGAACCATAGTTCCCTAAAAGAGAGAGAGAAGTGTCTACATCTTTCAACATGCACAGCATAAAGTTTTGAAATGGCTTTCCTTTATGTTTTAAATAAGAGTTATCTGGGTTTTCTTTTCAGACAATTTGATCTCCTATGCTCTCTAGGAAAGGACTCAGTACTAAACCTAGTCTGAAGCCCATGGAAATGGAAGGATCACATATTATATATTAGACACACAGTAGACCCCTACTGCCCATTTCCCCCTTATCAGCACCTCCAGGTTGTRCTTGGTATGAAGGTAGGAGCTGATTGACTAGATCTGTCATGAAGTACCTGGGACTGAAGGCTTGTGGGAACCCATGCTTGCTGTGATGGAGATGAGGATGAGTAATCCAATGAAACTTAGACCAGCTGGGATGTGCCGTGACCTGTCATGTGTTGTGTGACCTGATAAACTGACATGACCCCACCACTCCAGCTAAAGCATAGAGTTTCATGCTCTGGATGAGAAGAAAGGTAAGAAGTCTCCAACAGGCTCTGGATCTATCCTACTGGGATGCAAGAGGTCCCTTCATCTTCTCCATTGTTCACTGGGGGAGGTTTGAAGGCAAATTTGAGCATTGTGCAGGACAGAATCCAAGTCTGTTTGTAATATCAATTTCTGCTCAGTTTGCTTTGAAATTCTGCCTGAATTAAAAGCTGTTAAATCTTAACTCCTTCTTCAACACATTTTATTTGAAAACCTTTGCCATCCTTCTATTCCTAAAAATGATTTCTTAACTCTGTTCTTCGTAAAAGCATAGTTCATTATTACTGGGGATGACACTAGTGTATAATCCCTTTGTGATCCTTCTYATGGGGACTGTGGGAATGATAATTAAGTCACTTTGGAGCAAGCACACCTGTGAAGCAGGTAAACATTTATTAGCTCATTTTAAAAAATTAATTAAAAAAATGTTTGTTGTGTTCTGTGCACCTTTTCTTTTCCTTGAAGGCACAGAGAGATGAAGCAACCGCGACCCATATTATGAAATTAGAATGCAATTATTGCTTTAAGTAAAACAAAGCCCAACCTCACACAAAAGGTGTGGAAATTCAAATTGCTAAATGATCCGATCATAGTCACACTTGGTAATCAGCTCCAGTGTTTTTTTGGCAGGGCCCTGCTATGAATTATGATGGGAAAATTAAAAGACATGTCTTGTCCCATGCCGTTGCCATGTAAATGTATRCTTCATGTGGAGATATAAACACTGGAAAGATCTTGAGTTACGCTGCCTGTGAGTAATTGCCATCTCTATAAGCAGGCTGTTTGGAGTTGTAAGAAATAGGAAAATTACACCTTTTGTTCAAGATTTGACAATGTGGAAGAGCCCTGCCAGACCTGTCTTGTTTAATCATGTTAGCTCAGCAGCAAAACGAACAGCTTCTTTTAAAGGGAACTCAGAGTTCCTGTAGGAGGAGGTTGTAATTCAGTGCGTGCTCACTCCTAAGCCGTTCGCGCTGTTACGCTGTTAGCATGAAGAGCCTTGAAGGGATTCCAGGCTGCATCGTTTTGAGGAGAAAGCAGCCTTCAAGTCGTCATGTTTCTGAGACACCCACATGTGCCTTTTCGTAAGGTCGGAATRCTAGCCCCGTTACCGTTATCTTTTGTGCCAGGGGTTGCATACGCTTACAGGAAAGATCATCCATGGACTAAGGAACTGCAAAGAAATATTGTCATCTCCATGGGACACTTGGGGGTGTGAGACACAGAGAGATTAGTGCCCTCACGGTCATACAACAGCTCCGTGGCAGAGACCCAAGGCAAACCAAAGCAGGCTGCAGGGGATGGCTCAGTGGGACCCTGAACCTGCCACATTGCAGGTCTCCTCTGCCACCTCCAGCCCTCTGCACGTCCCTCCCCCAGGTGTGCCAGCAAACACCTGTGTGTCAGCACATCCAGGCGAAAGGGTTGGTCTAATGTGTGCAACGAGAATGAAAATGGGGCCAAAGAGATCCAATCTGGATCTGACAACAAGCACTGGGCAATTAAAATGTAATATATATATATATTTATGCGCATATAAATTAAAAAAGAGGACCTGTCTTCCCTAAGGTAGCTGTAGACAATTTTGTTCATTCACCTCCATCTGCATAGTCTGGTTTTCAGACCGACCCAGATACTGGTCAAGATTATGGTTTTCAGGAATAATTGTGTGTGAGAGAGAAGGTACATTGCCTGAAGTTTACTCAAACTTTTCTCCCTGACCCCACCACTTTATTACAGCCCTTGGCAAAAGGCATAATCAGGGAGGATGGAGGACAGGATTCGGGAATGYGTGGTACTATTTGCTATCTCTGCTTCCTATAGAAACAGGGAAAGAGAAAGAAAAAGGAAAACTATGAAACTTGCTACCTGTTGTACCACTCCAGACTAAGAGACATCCCCTCAGAGAAGAAAGCTGCTGAAAGTTTTTTGAGTAGCTAAAGGAGGATGCCTGACTTGCCACATAGCCCAGGCCACACACATTCTTAACTCCAGTTTGAAGGCAAGAATGCCCTTCAGGGGAAAAATATTCAGTCTTTATTTTTAAGTGTCCAGCAATTGGGAAAAAACTTTTTTGAAAGCATGTTTGCTGTTCTGATTGTTAACTGGGTTCATGGTTAAAACCTACTTCTTTTCCATCTGAATTTTTCTGTCTCCTCTTCTTGTTTATTGGATGTTTTTTAGACTGCTGCCCTAAGAAAACTATCATCAAATGTGTCTTTGTCATGTAGGTGTATACAAGCTGAAATCAAATCACTGCTCAGCCTTCTCTTTGATAAAAATACAGGTTGAGTTCATTGCGTCTTTCATGCCAATGCAAGTCCACGTTTCAATATTTCATCATTCCCCTGACTGACCAAGGTGTGAACAAAGGGCTCATGCCTGAAGGGAAAAATCATACCCATAAAGGATACACACCCATAGATTAAAAACCTCTTAGCCCATGATGCACCCTGGACACTCAAAAGCAATGTAGGAGTTATGGCTCCTTTCTCCCCCACTATGTTTCCCATTAACACTCCCTATTATACGATATGCTCCATATTTTGTCGTGAAAGTTGTTCACTTTTTCCCATCAAAGCAACATCCAGCCTTCAGATTTACGTGGATTAATCTTTCCTTTTCCACAGTGGTTAACTGTTTTTTGCTATGCTCCATCGACTGATTCCTGCGGGTCAGGACAAGGTGTGGGAAGCCTTGGCCACTCGTGGCTGTGCCATCTGTGGGCGATGTCCTCAGAGCTCTGAAAGGCAAAGGCAAAAGACATCTGGGAGGTGGTTGTTTCAATGCTCCCACTTACAATTCCTCCATACCTTTCTTTATGTGCTGGTGTTGCTGGGCTTTGTTTGTTTGTTGCCTCTTTAATGTCATGTCTGCATTTGTTTTTTGTTCAAGATTGAAATAAAGCAGTTCAGGCAGAAATGGTTCAAATCTTTGACTCCTGGCCCAAGCCTGTGTTATGTTCTGCTTCCGAGAACACTGCTGATCTGTCAAACATTGTTAATTTTCATTAATTAAGAATCCAAATTTCAAGTTGTCTCTAAACTAATGAGGAGTAAGGAAGCACCCTACCAGCCATCTTATACTATCTGAATAATCCTGTCAGGTTTCCCTATGGATTTTCACGTGTCATCAGTCTTGTTGCATCCACTTAGTATTAAATCAGATAGCCCAAAACCATCATGGGTTTTGGGCTGCTTATCCTGGTGGGAGAGACCCATCCGGAACTAATGAGGTGCAGAGCCTCGAGTGAGTTATAAACTACAAATGCAGCAAAATCAAACATATACACAGTGTTCTCACTGAGTGTTCTCTGTTCATGCTATATCCACCATATATGGCTGACAGAGTCTTCTTCACCGCAGTTTCTTTCAGCAAATTGAAAACATGGGGCRCCTCCACCTAGCCTCTGACCCATGCAACCACAGGGATGTAAAGGAGGAACATTTCAGAATAAAAGTAGCGGTGTGTGTAAGGTGAAGGCTCCAGTCTGCTAAGAGCTGTATATTTATCAAATAAGATAACCCATGTCCCAAAGCATTTTCTTCCCATGATTAATTTCTAGAGTGAAAGCAGAAGGTGCTGAGGAACTGAAGCATTCCTGACAGTGGGACTGTTTCTGGAGTTTCTGTGGATTTTGTATATCCAAAGAATAGATCTAACTATGTTCTTGATGGATTTGGTCTCATCAGACAGCTTATTCTTTTTAAAGCAAGGATGCCATTCACTATGGTGTTTACTTAGGTACCCATCATTTACTGAAGTCTATGAGGTACCTTCGCAGCTATTGCACAGCAAGAAGGTTTGACTTGGATAGAGCTCTGCCATATTTCGCAAACTCAGCATCTTAGCTTTTTGTATTTGCAGATTTTTGTAACAAGCTGCTCTCACAACTATTAGAATGCATGTGACTTTCCCATGAGTCCACTATTTACAGCTTAAAATGTGGATTTTAAAAAGCTGAAAGATTCTTATATGGTTTTGCAGACAATTTACTTACTTATTTACTTAATACCTGTTATGCTGAGTGTCTAATCTTCTGTGGGGKTTTTTTTTGCCTAATGCAGCTGTCATATGTAGTATAGGTGGATCTGTTAATGAAACCTGTTATTAACACTGTCCAGCGCTTCCTGTTATAAGACTCCTTTTCTGCTGCTTGCAATTATCTGTAATTTTCAAATTTCAACTGAGAAGGCCAGAAGGAGTTACTAAGATGTTATTAAACAGTTACATGCTTTAGGTTGGTGGAGATATTGTTTATTTTAATCCAGTATACTGAAATGAGCAAGAGTCATTACTATGGCTTAGTCTGAGCCGAAGTGAAATGGCAGGGAAGTGGGTGGCTTCAGGCTGCCGCTGTGGTGCTCGAAGGCTCCCTGTTATCCCTGCRGTGTCCTCAGTGAGATCAGGAGCAAGGAGCAGGGACCTATGTGTGCCATCGCCCTGTAGGCCCCACCAGTTGTGCAGTCTGGATCTTCACTGCTCAGACACTTGGCTTGCCTGGARACACCTGCATGCCAAAACCTAAAAATAGATGTCTTAATCTGTGAACTGCCCTCCCAAAAGTAGGTGAGAAGAATCCKACCTCAACTCTCCAAACCATATAAATGTTGAAAAATCAGCAGATTCTGAGAAAAAAAAAAAAAAATATTTTGCTGGAATATTTCCAATAACTTTTAGCAAGGAGAACCATGGAAAAGCCCAGGAGGAAACCAATCATTCTGTCGTCAGTAGGCAATAAATAATGGTGGAGAGGACCACCCACTGAACAATGAAGATAAAACACAATTTTGAGKAGCTGCTCAGGGAGCAAGAACCAGCCAATCTGCAATCTGAAGGAGGGAAAAAGACTTTTTGATTGTAATACATGTACAAACAGGTGTACAAAAACTGAGAGGAGTTTTATGTGGATACATGTAGGTGACCAAAGCTCCACTGGTATCACTCCAGGATAACCAGAACTGGTGCACGCAGTAGGATGACTATGCTGTGGTCTATACAGACTCAGAGCCCGGTCTGGCTTCTTTCTGGCTGGCTTGTAYGGACAGAGCAAGTCTGGGTCTGTGTGTAACCTCTCCTTTATACTGCCAGTYTTCTTTTCCATTGCTCAAAGTGCTAGAATTGTTCTTTAATGGAGTTTTAGGTGGAATCATAAATAAGATCAGAATTTTTAAGTCCTGAAGCCTGGACTACCTCTACCTGCAGTGCAATTATTGAGGGAGTTAAAAGAGACACCAGTAATAGCAGAATTAGCCTAATGTGAAAGGTCAAGAGAAGGTTGTGTTTTTATGGTAGGCACAGTACACAACATTTAACCTATCTCCTGTTGATTTTAAGGAGAAATTTTCCAGTGACTTCAATAATGTTCTAACTTCCTAAATAATTGGAGAGTAAATGAAATCTGTGTTAAACTRTAGCTTTACTGATTAAGTGATTTCATTTCACTGTTTGTTAATCCAAATTACACTAATTTCTCTGAGGACAGTATAAAGGAACAGAAATGCCTACCTGAAGTCTTCTGTCATGAAGTTTTGGTTATTATAATCACTTTGCTTGAGTTTCTATTTTTAGGTTTCCCCAAAGAGAAAATAATGTTTCCCCATGCAAATTAAGTATATTTARCTTGAATGAGTAGTACAAAGTGAGATTGGTACTGTCGAGTTTTTACAAGTGTAAGRATAATCAATCTGATTATTTAATGCCTATTCAATAGCTCCATCATATGTCTTCCACTACAAAAATTAAGCATGGAAAAGCATGTCAGTTCAGATGTCACTCTCTTAAAATCATTCCTTCTTATTCATTAGTGGTTTAATAGACCAGCTTTAGTTGTTTTGGAAAAATCTGAATATAGGCCAAGGGAAAAGTGAGAGACATCATGGCCATTTCTTATAGTTGTATATACATTGGTAGTCAAATGTATCACATCTATAAGATCAGTATGTGCACTAACTAAATTCCATGTRTGATTCAGCTGTATTGTTCTTACAGCAACTGTAAAAGCTTTGACCAAGATATGGGGGTCCTTTTGCCTGAGGCACAGCAGAAGCACGTAACAGATGATCTCTTTGTCAGAAGACTTCTAACCTAATGAGAAAAGTTCACAAAAAGTGGAAGAAAACAGTCTGATATCCAGTGGGAAAAGTGAGATGCAGAGAAAACAAAAAGTAGAAACTGGACCTGGTGCCTAACTGCCAGTGCCCATGGTTTGGCTCCCCAGAAGCTGCAGTTTGCTCGAGTAGTGTTCATTACACACCGTGGCTACTTTGGGATRTAGTCTGCATATTCCCAAGGAGTGAAAGACAATCCATTTCGATGTTAATATGGTTTAGCTGCAACGGCTCTTTCTAAGTCTGTATTGTTTTTGTCTCTGCATTCTTTAGTCTCTATTAATTCCTTTTTTGGTTTTCCTATTTTGTCATACTTTTGGCAAAACATTAAATTATCCACTGTTGTTCTTTTTTTTCCTTTTTTTTTTTTTTGCTATGTGGGTTTTTGATTGTTCAGGTGGCATCTTCAGCATGGTAAATAGCTTTTCCCATTCTTGGATCCTCTTTGCAAACATTTTTCCCCACTCAGGTATGGGTTTCAGGACATTGCCTTAAATATTTGAAATCCCTCTGAACATATGGACAGAAAACTGTATGTGTAAATTCATTTCATTTTGAATGACATTAATAAAAAATCAAAATTTGGGGGGAGGTTTCTATGGYGCCCAGTTTCATGGACAAGTTTGCGCATCTCAGTCTAATCTTTTACTACCTGATTGCACCAGTAAATATATTCTTTATGTCCAGAAAAGTTGATTCAATTAATTTACTGTACCAGTGAGAATAAGTCAAATRTGTCATCTCAAAATATGATTGGTCACCAAACCTGGTCTGTACCCTGAAATAAAATAATGCTTTAGGTGAAGAAAGAGCATCTGAGTGGAATTTCTTTGAGTAGAACYTGTGAAAAATGAAAACACAACATAGGAAGAGATTGACTCCCCAAAATTACTTCTTTTTCCAACTCCCAGATGTGTTTGATAGGGAAAAGAGACTGTATTCAGTGTGTTTAATGCACCCAAGGGATTCTGATATCTGACTAGTGCGTGAGGCTTTGTACTAGTGGACAAGCACTTGGTTTCTGAACCGAGCTCAGCATGGGCCTCGACACGTGCATTGGATCCTGATSCACTGTTAACACAGGCTGTTTGTGCAGCAGACACACGCCTGTTTTCTAAAACTTCTGATTCACAAAAGGAAAAAAGGCGTCAGCTGTAGTCATAAATCCATCATTCTGGTAGCCAGCGTTCTCTCTAACTTCCTTGGCATTGTGGCATAAGGATGAGAAAAAGAAMAGTACTGCAAGCCAACATTTTTTTWTTATTATTACTATCATGCATTCCCTTTGGCAGGGGAATGGTAGCTATAGGGTCCACGGAACCATGACACGCTCTCAAAGCAAGCCTGTCCAGTTCCCCACGTTGATGTCTTGCATGGTGGCCTCCCTGCCAGGCAGATCACCAGTTACAGGACGTYGGCACCAGCGGCACTAAGCTCACAAAGTCTCTGTGTGGTTATTAAACTCACGTGATTATAAAATGGAAGCTCACACTCCATGTCATTTTAATTTGCCATCCTGCTGGAAATGTATATGCGAGAARTGGTGTAAGATCTCAACATTTCGGGGGTTGTGGACCTCCATGCAGAATGTAATGGCAAAAGACACAAAATGAGAAGTAGTATTTGGTCTCATTCCCTGTTCCTGCTACCAAGTTCTCATGTGCCCTTGCAAAGACAGTTAGCTTCTTTAGGTTCATTCATAAGTGAGCATTAAAAAAGTCCATCTTGTCTCTGATCATGCCACAGACTCCAGTTTTTAATACGCACAAGTCACAGGCAGGATTCTGCCTACGTATCTTATTCCTTCAAGATTCAGCGTCTACAACTGAGCTAGTCACTCCAGAGTCCCTTGATAGGATGGAGAGTAGGGGGTTCCTCCAGGCAGAATTCATCTCAATTCATTTTATTCTTACCCACCCCCCTAAAGGATGAATCACTTGCCTGTTGCTGTCGCCYACTTCTCTCTAGTGATTAAAGAGAACAGCTTGGGTAAGCACCTCCACCTTTATACTTTTGGCAATCCCACCCATAACCTACTGGTGTCTCTGTTCTCATTTCTCACATGTATAATGGCAGCTCTGTTCTCTCGTGCTTTCCCAGTCATATTTATTCAATTTGTGAAAAAATATATGTAAGGAGATTCTACGCTGATTACCTTGTAGAAAGACATTAAATCTTAGATGCCTAACTAGGGTAAGTGTACAACATTTGTTATATCTTTGTAAAAAGTGGCAGAAATTAGTCTCTAACCTCAACTATAAGGAGTAATAACAATTGTGATTATTATTGTTACCATTATTAAAAGTAACCATAAGCTTAATTATGCACAGGGACATGTATGTTTTACRCTAGCCCTGTAGTCAAAGTGATCATAAGCAATGGTCTTTATCAACACCATCAACACCCTTTCCAAACATGAAGGTTCTGCCAGCAATAAACAGGGATTTTCAAGCTTTAGAGCTGCAATCCCTAACACCAGCTTCAGTATTTATTATCACTATTATTTYTATTATCCTGAATTACCATGCAGATAGAAAAGGGAGGAGGGATTAATTGTTTTTGAAAGTCTATATCTCTTATGTCTAGGCAAGGTATTAGTGTGTAGACCCAGACAGGAAATTTCATGGAATTCAAAGGAAGGATGAAAGACAGTCTTTTCCCTGCTGGTATTTGAACTTGCTTTTTCTGCAAGTTTGGGTATTTCTAAAGCCACATTCAGAGCACTAACACATTACTTGCAGCTGCCACTTAATTGATTAAAGACTATGTTTAATTAAAAACTGTCACAAGAACAGAGCGATGGAAGGATGAGTTAAAATTACATTTCAGCCCACCTGAAATAATGACGCTCAGAATATACACGCTGAATCACACCACTAATTGGGAAAACAATTTCAAGGGTAGATCCAGAACCTTCCTGGAAAGATCCAAGAGAACATAATTGCCCATCTGTCAACATTACCTATGGATCCTTACCTATGGGCTGCAAATGCCTTTGGGTATTTTGGGAGGGAGCGGGTTGAGACGGCGGAGTTAAAAAGCTTGTGGAAAGGCCTGTTTTATTCATTTCACAGAAAGGAACAGAGATGGCAACATCATTTTKCATAGCTGAATGAAATGTCCACGTTTAATGTCCACATGACTGCGTGCCCTTTAAAACCCACGTAACATCCCCCCTTGCCRCGTCTTCAGAAATATATGTGTTCTTTGCGGACTTTTTTTTGTTTGTTTGGGCTTTTTTTTGGCATCAAGTCTTTCATTGCAGCTGCCCATTTCTCTCGTCTCAGGACAGACGCTGCTGTCACTGGATCAATTACCAGCATTCATTTCGTCTCACGCTGTGACCCAATGGACTCCTTGTTCTCCTTCTGTTGACAGCTAGAGAAGGCTCCAGCCAAACTGGCCGCTAGCTACTGACCCCTCCACAGACAWCCTTATTAGGGTAATTGCAAGGCTGGAAGCAGACGAGACTGGGGCCCAATTACACCTGTCCTTGTCCAATTCAGCCAGGGCTTAAATTACTTGGATGGGTCAAGGATGGTAGTGTGCTCAGGTGAACAAAAGCTTTCCCTCTATTCTTATGCCTTTCAGAGATAGACATTCTTAATTATGCTTGTCATTGGGACATAATAAGTCTGATTTCTTTAAACAGCATCTTTCTTCAGCCGGGCAACTGGTGTGTTGTCTTACTGAACAACACCATCGAGCAGCCCAYGTATTTARAGCAAGGTAGAGGTAGAAGCAGCTTTTGGGGTTTTCCTCTTCAGGTGGTTATAATTYAGTCTGGAGTAGAGAGAAGTCAGTGGTTAGTGTGCATTATGTGCATTTATGCATGCCAATAGTTAATGACAGTGGTGACAAAAGCATGAAGAAGGGTTTCATATTGTTTTCCCRTGACAATAGTCAGGTTCTGAGTCCATTAGTTTAATTTTGTTTGGAGGAGATGGTCATTCAAAGTGTTGAAATGAGCTATAGCACTGATTTATGGACAAAGAACTTAAAAACAATGAGACTAAAAGTTGGTCTTACATACTTTAACTGTCTTAATGAGGGACTTCGTTTCCCAAAGTTAGGAGCAAGCACTGTCATACCTAGGAAATGTAATATTCTCAGCACTTTTGAAAAGGACTCCTGTGTTTAAATATTTAAATACACATTTATTAATCTACATTTGAAGTTCTCACACTTYGAAATGTTGGAAAATTACTGAGTTGCATATGGATGCATATCTGTATTAATATATTTATCCTTCTAACAAAAAATCCAGTTTTCTGTATTTAATAGGACAACAAATGACAGGACTGTACACACAGCATAAACACACGTGGTTTTTCTACTTACTATGCAATATTGAGAGATGATTTGTTTGGTTTCATTGTACTTTACAGAGCTGGTTAAATAAATTGTAAAAATAAAATCATGAAAATAGGGAGCAAAGTATAATTTTTAGAGAAGATGATAGCATATATGTCCTTTCACAGAATTAAGAGAGGATCTAACTTCAGTTAYTGCATTTTACTTGGATATTTTAATCAATATTTTACAGGACTTGTAAAAAAATGTGATTTTAAAGCATTTATTGGTAATTTACTTACTGAAAATAATTGTTCATTTCATACAAAATCAGGTTTCAAGAAAACAAGTGCAAAAAAATAATTAAACAAAAGCTGTTTACTACCCCTGATAAAAATAATGAAAAAATATGCAAATAAAAAGTATGAGTATTGATGGSTTTTACTAATATCTTTCTTGGGTTTATAAAATCATTTTTCAATGAAAAAAGAAATACCAAGATTTTTGCCCACCTTTTCTTTTCTTACATTTTTTTCATTTTCACAAATCTGCCATTGCCTGGTCACATGATATTCAAATTTACATTTGACATTACTTGAAAATTATTATTAGCAAGGAAAATTATTGCAAATGGTTAATTTTGATCATTCCCAATTGTCACTGTGTCATTTCTTTGCAAAATCAGACTGAGAAGTCTCAGTTATCTGCTAGAGAGAACGAACAGACTAGCAACACACTTTCAGGAGTTCCTTATTGCATGGGAAGTGGGATAGGATAGGATAGGATAGGATAGGATAGGATAGGATAGGATAGGACAGGACAGGACAGGACACAATAGTCCTAATCTGGATTTTGGATAATTAATGTCACTAAAATGGTCATCTGTGGACAGCAAAATTTATAAGCACTTCTACAAGTCTCCATGTGTGATTCTGTACTGATATCAGGACTAAATAGTGCAAAAATAAACCTGTGGAGTATTGTTTCACATTGCAACCACCTCTTGATAAAATGAGTGGTTACTTAGGTGGAAAAGTTACACATTTGGTGTCCTAGACCAGACCTKTATTAGTAACCCTTTGTCTATTGAAATCACTTTGTCTGTAAAGAGTGTGTCAAAAGCAGTAGTGAAAGACCTATATTTTAACACATATAAATAAGACAAAACATATCATTTCGCAAGGAAAAATCCTAGCAGTTGCAAGGAGATGGAGTGAACTAGTAAGTTTTATCCCATTTCTAGCAATCTGATTCTGTGCTAGGTTGCATCACAGAGCATTGGGATTGCTTCCAGTTTAGCCACAGCATTCCTCTGCCTTCTGTTTGATCAGATCTGGCCTTTAGTATTAATAAGTGCTATTTTCCATGACATTGTGTGTTTTGCCTTGTGGAAATCAGTTATGAAACCATCTCGCATTACTAATCCAAATAATAACCTCATTTAAAACACTTAGGCTGGAATCCATCTGCCTTAAAAAAGACACTTTTTTTTAGACTACGAGGGATTTTTTTTTTTTTTTTTTTTTTTAAAGCCTAAGRKATTCCTCATAGTCTAAGATATGGCTTTAAATTAGGTGAAAACAATTTCCAGTCGCTATTAGGAGATATGTATTTCATCGATTCTGATGGACAGAATAAGATGAAGTTAATCCTACCCAATGGAGTTAAAGCAATAAATATAATAAAAACAAACATATATTACTGGAAGGAAGGTATGAGCGCTCAGATTTTTCCTAGGCTCAAGAACTCACCTGCATGAGTCCTGCTATATCACTGGCAGTTTCAGCATCAAGTTGCAACAACGGCAGTGTGTATTGCCTGCTGCCTCAGCTGGAAGCTGCTTAGCAAAAAGTCCCAGTTCCACAGAGGGAAAAAAAAAAATAAAAGGGTTATTTCTGGAAAAACTATTATAAAAGCACCTATATTTAAGATTAAAAAATATAGCCTCATAAGAAACCACAGGATATTAATGATAATGACTTTTCACTTCAGCCAAGGACTTAAATACACTTTATAAACACTATTTAAATGTCATCGCTGTTTTGGTCAAGCCATTATGAACCACAGCAGACATTTCCTAATTCTCTCTGGATACTTTCTAGTTTTCTCTGCCTTTCCATGATACCCAACACACATAGTGAGCAATGGGAGCTCTATACACAGAATGAAAAAAGCACAGGGAGTGGAAGGGAAATCCACTTTATGAATGACACCTATGCCAAAGTGGTGAAATAAGATAAAGATTTTGCTCCTGCTCATTTCTAAGACCAAGAAAGTGAGATTTCCATTGTCTCTTTTTTCCCTTTTATTTTTAAAATTATCTAGACTTTTTCCTGTACAACCCTGGCATGTGACCCAGAACTTCTAAGTCTTTTTCATGAACAGATGATGCCCTGCATTGCAAAAATCCTCATTCAAGATGCAGGGCATACAGCCTGCAACCACTACTTTGCATAACTTGAAAAAGAGTCATGATTCTGGATCTCCATATCACTGCTGTGGAGTGATATGRAGTTTATCATATAGTTTATACAATACAGAACATATGTTAGGGGGAAAAAGTAAGGAAATATCCATCTGAGAATGGCTTCCAAATTAGGGCATGTGCTAAAAATCTGAGAATTTGTTCCAAAGCAAGCAGAGATGTTCCCAAACAAGAACCTTTAATACTGCAGGTAATTGGGCAAGACCCTCTCTATTAGTGGGGGGCGGGGGGAAAGGCTTTTTGAAATTATAACTCCTAATTCAGTTCATGCTTTTGCCAGTAATGTGATACACATTGCCTCTTGAGTCTTTGTAGCATGGAGCCACCTTTCACACAGATGGGAATTACAGTATCTGGGCCAGATCAAGARCAAATTTTGCCATGTTCTAGTGTGCTTTTCAGTTTGCACTGGCATAACTGAGATCAGAATCAGTCCTGTGAGTATGGAAGTGAACACAACTCTGCTCCCCATTTAAAACAGCTTTCTCAAGTGGGATTAAGGGATTAGGTTTTGTGGTTGTCTTCCAGAAGCAATGTCACGGGGTGGTTTTACTGACCTGGTGTTTCACCAGTGCAAAATAAAGTCTGCTGGCAACATGAATGCAAAATCATTGAGACAGAGGCTYAGCTCAGCTGCAACAGCATAACCCCAAAGTTACATGAGCTCTGACTCTCCTGCAGCAGCAGATTAAAATTAGATGGCGAACTTGTGAAATTCCCCTCTCTCTGTACTGTCCCTCGTCCAAGATTGCTGSTCCTCAGCAAAAGCGTCTGAAGCAGAGTATGAACAACTGCAGTTTGCATGTCAATATTGTAACACACAATTTGAGTTTATTTTAATATACCAGGCTGATTAACCAATTTTTATTTCAGTTTCYATTGGGTCAAAAAGTGTAGTAATTCAGGAGCTGCTTCACAAACAATTTAGTCATGTTGCTGGTAAGTCAATAAAATGGAGGAGGGGGGATGAAGACAATATTGACCTCGGCTATACAGTTTCAAGCAGCTGCCATGTGTGGGTGGGAGCCGTATCTCCGTTACCGTCCATGGAGCCTGGCCTCAGTGCAAGTGAGAATAATAAACACAGCAGAGATGTTTGAGCATCCTTCCATATACCAGCCTGACTTCTTCAAAAGCCGGTAGCAACAGGAGTTGCTGGTCAATTTAATTAGCATGAGCTGGAGTTCCTGAGGACATTTTTAATTTAGAAGCTCCATCTACCATGAGCTGGAAATTTCCTATTGCATGGACAGCAATGTGCTTAAATATGGTCTAACATGGTGTCCTTTGGCCTGGAAAAGTCCTTCTGTCTCTTTTCATGTCACCATTTGTTGATGAGGATAATTGTACCTTCCTGTTTTGTTTTGGAGGGTTGTAGGTTAAAAATCATTCAAATCGTAGTAGGAAGTTAGTAAAGTCTCCTCTTTATCTGAGATCAACAGAACTCTCCAACGAGCACTTCTGCCTCGAAGACTACTTCAAAAACCTTAAAGTAATGTCAGGGGTTTGGTCACAAGGGCTACCTCCACCAAGATTAATCATACTCACAAATCATAGCAACCTTACACAGCTTTGTTCTTTGGTCCACACATGACAATTTACTCAGTTTGCCAAAAAATTGCCTTTATTCTCATGGAATGAGAGAAGTGATCTGAGAACCTTTCCTTGGAAGTCCAAAGGCAAAGAAACTTCACATTATTGTCAGAAACTCTGGTTCTCACAAAAAAAAAAAAAAAAAAAAAAAAAAAACAAACAGGAATCCAGAAGGCTAGATGTGGAGCCAAATGTCAGATAGCAAACAGAGCTGGCTGCAATGTGGGAGGTCTCTCTGTTCCCCTCTTGTGTATCTAAACTCTTCAAACCTGAATGCCAAATCTGGTGACTACGGYTCTTTGAGTCCTAATAATCAGCCAGCTATATTTCTTAGGAGTCACTGATATACCAGTTTTGAAGAGTCATTGTCGGCATGGTCATGGGGAGAGACATACTGGACCATGCATAAGGAGTTCACTCAGCACTGCGTAGGACATACCAGTTTCCTCTAAACATTGCAAGATCCCATATTAAGCCTGCTCCCTTCCCCGCTGTATGCACTCACATGGTGAAAATATTAAGGTCAACATTATGTTGTGTGTGGTTGTGTTGGGTGTCATGTTCCTTGTGGTCAGCTGGAGGTGGAACTCCAGCTTTGCTATCTCCTCTGCTCTTAAATAAGCCACTGCAGCTACCTCTGGAATTAGCTGYGTGTAGAGACCTGGTCTGGGTCCCGTCTGCTGCCCAAACAGCCTTTTCTCTTGTCTGCAAGCAATAAATGGCAGCTGACGGGAACAATCCATCATCCAGATCCACTCCACAGCTCACCAACATGACCACAGAGGCCTGAAAGACTCTGCCACACTCCTGGCAAAACAACACAGTGGCTTCTTGGACAGAGATAAGGTTCTCTTCACATTCCCCATTCCTTGAGAGGGGACTGGTGGCTCCCTGTAGGCTACAGGTAAGAAAGTGAAATGGGGATGACTAATTCCCATGCCCTATACTAATAAAAACAAATAAATTAAGTGCCGTGGTGGTGTAATCTGATTTTCAGCATTCCCAGGAGGAATTTGTGGCTCAGTTCAAGGACTCCTTGGTCATGTCACAGATGGAGAGAGAGCAGCAACGCAGAGCTGAAGGCARTAATATTTTCCCCTGTGCTGTCCCTGCACAAAGCCCAGGTTGAGATTATTAATAGACGGTGGCTTAGAGAGAAACACTGTCTCCTTGGAGCTAAGCATGGCATGTGTTTCAGTGATTCCCCCTGGATTTGATCTGAAGGCATAYATGAATTAGTCTTAATGCTCCACTGCGACAACAGGGCGTGCAATGACTTCCAGAGGATGAGAATTCTGGTTTTTTCTGGCATTGCCTTTGCTGCACTGGAAACACAAGCTAGMAGCACGCGATCTGAACCATCCTGACAATACATCACCAAGTCAGGAACCACAGAGAGAGAGAGAAAGAGCGCATTCCTGGGTCTTGTCCCTGTATCCAGAAAGAATCATGTGTCAAGTGGACAGGATAACTGTGTTCATATCCCAGGTAATACTTTGAAGAACAAAAGAAAAGGGAGATTCAGACTGCTGCATTTCCCCTGCAAAAATACATAAGTATTATTGAAAATGGAATTGAAATAAAAATCTATCCACTTGGTAGTAATATAAAATTCAGGCTTAAAAAAGTTTTCAGTTTCTTGATGACAAGTTAAGGTTTTTCCTTGAAGACCCTCTAGCACAATCCCACTTTTTTTGAGATCTAGTGTATCAGTAAGTCTGTTTCAGGCCCTGAAGATGTCCTAGTGCAGTATTTAGGGCTCTGTGACCTTGCAAGGTAGATTGGCCAATGGCATTTCTATGCTGCTCTTTAATAAGCCATAGAAAGATGTGATTGTCGCTCTTTGGTAAATAAACATGATCTCGTCTTCATACAGTGCCTGTCTCCTTATCCTTGGGAGTGACAAATTTGCAAACCTGTGCCACTGAAAGTGAGACTCACTGAGGTGTTTCCACCTCGTTCCCCGCCACTGTGGGATTTGCCTTTCACTTGTTCGCATCCTCAGATTGCATCTCCTCTCCTGCTCTACAGCTTTGCATGCCTGAGACAGCCGGGTGGCCCTGTCCACAGGTCACCCCAGCTGCACATGCCCAGGGGCTTGTGGGGACACCATGATGCTAAGCCATACCTGGAAGAAGGCTGGGCTCCCAAAATAAGCCTTGTTGGAAGTTGGACTTCTGAACCACACAACCCTCCCCTCTTTTACAGCCTGGCAATCTCAGTGCTCTGTATGACCTGACATTCAAAGTTCAAGAGTTCTGTGCCAAATGCACATGGTGATTTTTCACTCTTCTTGAGTGCTGTTACGTTCCTGACTCTCCGTATGTCTCACTACAGCAAAAAAGTGTTTAACTGTTTTGTATAGGTATGACCTTGCCCATTGGACAGGGCAACTGTGAAGAATTGTGGGTTGAAGATGATTTGAAAAAAAAAAAAAAAAAAAAAAAAAAAAAACCACCCTCCCCCCCAAAAAAAAAAAACTTGTCTACTGCAAATGCTGAGAAAGTACTGTGACATCACAGCTACCTGGCTCCATTTTCATGAAAGAAAGAATGACAATGTGAGAAGAAGCTTCCAAGAGTCTTTTGAGGAAAAAAAAAATAGCAGAAGTGATATTAAACACATATAAATCAGAGTTATAATTACTGCCTGGAAATCTGTCAGATAAATTTTATAGTGAAGCTTTATGAGACTTCCCCTTTAGGCAACATTGAGACCATGATTCTCTCTTTATAACCATTCCCTAGGCTGCTTCATGGTTTTGCTTGTGAGAGTCATATGGGGTTGTATAATTCTCGCTGTTTCCTAATTACCACCATTCCATTATCCAACACACTGCACAGATCAGTTTCATTTGTTGTAGCATGTAGTATGTGACAGTTACTAGTAATTTAAAAAATTATGATAAGTCACCAAAAACATATTCTTCTTTGCAGAGTTATTACCTCCTATACTGGGGAATAGAGGGGAAAAAAACCCACCTCCATGCAGAGAGAGATTTCACAATCACAGCAAACCCCCAAATTTTGGGCTCTTTAAGGACCACCCAATTAATCCACTTGGTGCTGCTCAGTAAATCTTTATAATAACACAACATGATTAAGTTATTCCCTGATTTTTCATCTCCAAAGATTTACGAAAAGTTACTCAGAGACACCTGTGTGGAAAAAAACATAACCTAATCCATCACGGTTTGATGTTTGCCCATAGGCAATTCTCTTCAGCTGAACTAATGGCACTGTGTCAGGTGAGAGTCGTATCTTCACACCACAGAACTATTTTGCCYTTGGGAACACAAGGATTTTTTTTTAAGATTATTCCTAGTTGCTACCTTTGTAGCAATGTATTTATGCAACAGGTGATACTCTGAAGATGAGAAGCAATTCCACTGGAAAACCACATGATGTTTAAGGAATCTCTCTCTGTTGTTGCAGTGGTGTTTTCTTCCAGATGGATAATACTTAGTATTCGCAGATAGGACCTTTCTTCCAATGACCTCCAGAGACATTGTAAGCTTTAACAAATTAAACTTCAGAGTGTTTCATAGTATATCAAGGAAACATGCAGAAACTGTGATCACATTTTTCTCTTGATCGCTAACTGGATGTCCTTCTGTTTCAGGATGCTGAATCCAAGATAAAGAGAAAATCACTGCAGAGGTATCCTGGGCTCTTCTCCAGATGTTTCTCCTAATTCCCCTCCACAGCTCTTTGTCTCTGGACTTTAATGGCATAGTCAWCTTTTACTATCTGTCTTGCGTGTGCATTAAACCATGATAGGCCAAGCTACTTCATTTGCAAGAGCATAGCTCTGTGTCTTTCTACAATTCCCAGAGGTCCAGATCAAATATTTCCAGAATGGTAGAGTAGACCAAGCAACTGCAGAGCAGCCCCTCACTTGCATTTTTTTCCCTTGGCTCATTGGTTTTGGCCATTACTAAAGATCTAAAATGCTTAACTGAGTTGGACTTTACTGACAGCTGCATGTCTTTAGCCCTTTCATTCAGGTAATAGCTGATTCTTCTTCTATCCACCAAAACATTTAATGGTTAAAGTTTTTTTTTTCCCAACCTATTCTTTCATTTCAAATGTCTTACCCAACCTTTGTCAAGCACAGAATTTAAGAAAAAAGGAGAGAAAAGAAAGCGTAAATAAACAAGAAAAACTTTAGCATCAAAACTGGTTTAAATATTTTCAAGAACAAAACCAAGTCATGCCAAATAACAGGGGATGGACGGGTGGTGTCAGGCTGCTTGTGGCCTCTGTGAGGAGCACAGACTCAGCACAAATGCCCAGCTGCATATGGGTGAGAAATGGTTGTGGTTTTTTGCTTACTGGACCAAATGTCCAGCAAAGCAGCACCTAAATAAATGCTGGAAATTCAGCAGCACTCAAATGCAGAATTGGAAACAGCTAATGGCAAAGCTACAGCTTAAAAAAAGCTGTCTGCAACTATGGTTACARTTTAATTGCAAGCATATACATGCATGCATTTTCACACCTGGATTGTTTCCCCACCCTTTCTGGGGACTAGCCCTAAACATCTCACTGACGCACATACAAGAAGAAAACAAGTTGGTTTGCAATCTGTCCTAACGGAGAAAGTCTCTAGGCAAAGCACTGAGATCTGGCAGGCCTACAAGAAGAAAATACACGAGTAGGGATTAGCCACATTGGTTTTGGCCTCCACAACTTACTCTCTTTTATTGAAAGAAATGGCTAAATCATTAAAACCGGTGAGGTAGGAGTGGAAAAGAAAAATGGGTCTGTTTGGGTCTAGGCTAAACAAGAACCAGAAGGTTATATGAAGAATGAAGAGAGGCTGTTTGATGGTTTCAGTGGTTTAACCAAAACTTAAATTGATTTTTTTTTTCTTTTTTTTTCCTTTTTTTCTTACTATATATACTTCAGAACTTTATGTTGGGTTTATTAGAGGTTGTTTCCCCTAATCCTATCCTGTAGTTCAACTCACCTTGGCAAAAGAGCAACTGTACCTGGGTTTCATTAAACCCCAGAGAAAAGGGTGTTACAGTGAGACCTATATCCAAATTCTGCAGAAAAGAAAGCAAATCTGGTATTTTATACCCAGCAGAGACCTCTGTGAAACTGCATAACGTCACCCCATCTTTCCTACTTGCATCCAGCGGACCGAATGCCCTGACACTGGCAGATCTGTTCTTCACCTCTCACATGGCTATAACTCRTTCTTTATTCCCTGTCACCAACTATACAAGTGCCACTACTAGTTCCCACTGCATATCTACATTGACTATAATCTTTTATGTCAGTGAGACCAGTTCTCAAGACTGCAAATGTCAGCTCCGAGAGAGAACTAGAACTTTTGGGGATTGCCCTRTATTCTGTAAAGGCAAGCTTGAGTGATGAGCAACAACCACACTGCAGCTTACCCAGTCCTGAAGCCACTGGTGGGTTTGGTGCCAGACCTGTGTCCCTCTGAAAGCACCGGTGGTTTAGAGGGAAATATTTAAAGCTCACTTCTTCTGCACAATAGATGCAGCTGCAGATGATGTTATTGCTTTTCTACATTGCCCCTACAATTGCCCAGAACAGTGTAAGAGAGAAAATTAACAAAACTGGAAGATGAGTGCTTTTGTTATCTAGCATTTTCTTAGTAATAGAGCACCCTCTTCCCACTATGGCAGCTTTCTGTACAAGYTCTTTTCTGATCTTGAACATCTGCTCCTCTGTCTGAAAAAAAAAAAAAACACGGGGAGGAGGGGAAGGAGTGGGAAGGAAAAAAATACTGCAAACTCAAAATGTTTTGAGAGCAGCTACCCTATTCTCCTAGGAACCAAATGTCAGTGGGCTGAATAGGTCTCCTAATGGGTCTGAGCACATGCCAGTGATCACAGACAATCACACTAAATTTCCCTTAGCAATATCCAACAGACCAAACTGTGATCAGTGATAACTGAGCCCTTAGGGACTTACTTGTAGCCCATTCAAAAATGTATATGCCCTCAAGGGAAGGTTTGCCTTGTTTTCCTGAGGAAATTAAATAGACTCTTTATAGAATTAGCAAAAATCAGCAGGGGTTCAGATTTCCCATACTCTTTCACGACTTGTGGTTTAATAGCAGCCTTTAAGTTAATGTATATCAGATATATGCATTTTGATTTTCCTTTCACTTACACTGAAGAAAAGACATAGATTTTAATGAGTTATTCCTGCTTTCCRCTTTAAGTGAGAGAACAGGAAGGGTCATAGTGTCCAAATACCTTTCTGAAGAAGAATATCAAAAATTTTATATTGGTTGTCTATGACAAACATATAGCTTATAGCACCAAGCATATATCGTTTTGCATTTTCAAAGCATTCACAGAAGCATTAGTACAGAGTCAGAGGTAATTATTCAAAAAAATTGAGTTCTTAGCCAAAAAGGTGYTTTGTCTGCTTTCTGGAAAAGTTTACAATTTTACAATTCTAAGGGAGAGGAAACCACTTTTCTCCATAAAAATTAAAAATTAAAAACAAGTACATAGAGAGGCAACATTTAAGAAATTGTACAAAAAAAAATAAAGTCTTATGCAACCGAGAATTCAGTTTGCTACTGCTAAACACTTTTGGYAGAAATATCTCCACTGGCTCTGGATATCTGTTTCCAGAGTCGAGATGTAACCTGGGAGAACTGAGCTCCCCAGTGTTTTGTTTCATACACTGTATTGTGGCAGATTGCAGAGACCAGGRAGATCTGAAGTCTTACCTCTTCTTCTTCCTTCTGCCTATCACATCACATTAAAATATACGTATTTGGTTTTGGTAAAGCTCTCCCTATTGTAAAACTCTCTAGGAGGATTTGTTGTGCCTCTTGCACTTTGGACTCCCTTGGATTGATGCCTCCTGTTGTAAGTACCATGGTTTTGCAGTTTGCAGCCCTGCTAGTGAGAACCAAACCTCTTCAGTTCAGTTGCCCCGTGACTAGTGTCACTCTCAAGAAGATCAAGCCAAGATTTCTCAGCAAACCAACCTTTGACAGCTCCTTGCTTGGGGGGACATGAGATCATCAATAATGACAGCCTTCACAGGAGGGAGTCTCAGACAATCGCTCTGCTTTGTAAGGCATAAATGATATATGTAGGTTGAAAGAAAAGAGCAAGACATCAGACGCACTTTCTTGCCTCAGTTTCCCCAAAGACTCTCTTGCAACACCTGTTGTTGCCCAAGGAAAACATCCATCTCCACCCCCCTGTCTTGCGTCTCTTCCCATGGAGCCCTTAGAGGTTTGGTAGACTTTGCAATGGACAGATAAGAAATCCTCTTTTTTCCAACGCTTCACTAACCGATTCACATCCCTGGACAGAGGCTTTTTTCTGAAAACTTCTGGAGTCAGGCACCCAAGAAAACTTGTCATTTAAGAGGCTGCTGGTCTTATTCTCAAACAAGAGGTCACCTACATCTCGTGCACACCCCACTCGGGAGGACAGCACCTCTCAAACGTATGCAGAAAACGTTCCCGATTGTTACTAGTGATAATATTCCTGTCAGCTCTTTTCCTGCTTTCCACATCACTGGGAAGATAATTTGCCCTTTTCCTTTCAGTACCTCTCTTAGGAATACACACTGTGGAGCAAATCACGTTCACCTGTAATATAAAGGAGACGGGATGTAGCTAATAAAGAACAAGGCAATTCAAACTTTTTTCCTGAGCCCTCAGGAGGAATACCCAGGTGTGCTGAGGAAGATATGCTTGGAAAAAAAGAAAAGAGCCATTCTGCAGTCAATCTAAAAGCACTAGGCCTCCTTTCATGAATTGATTTACCCACTGGGTGACATATTGGCAATTTTCTGTTACCTACCCAGTGATATGACTAAGTAGATGAAGCTTAAAGGCAGGTCAGATAAAAAGACTTTAATCTAACAAAGGCAGCCTGAATTTCGCATGTCAAGGAAGATGATTTAACAGGGAATAGCAGCCTAAACGTGATACTGAATCAAGGTGGAGAATCCATAATTAATGTTACACTGCAGAAATGTTTACTCAAAAAGAGAATGACAAAAAGGTCTAGATTCACCTTTCCTATCAAAGGCCCCAATTCAGCAAAATACAACACCACAGTCTATGTTAAATACATGCTTCAATCTGGACCTGCATGAGAAGGAATGCCTTTGAATTCATCTCTGTACAACCAGTGCAAAAAGGGTGAAAATCAGTCATGACAAGTTTTATAAGACACAAGTTGAGTGCTGCCGTAATTTGCTGAATACACTAGGCCAGTTAGACTTGGCAGAAATGTTGTTCGAGGAATTAATTAAAATTGTTTTCTCTGAGGAAGGAAAAATTGTGTTTTGGAAAAAGCAGAAATATCATATGCAAGTGACATGAGACTTGTTCAAGTGTTTTCAGGCCCAAGGGGTGAAATGCCTAAAGGAGTGGTTGGTCCTTGAATAATGTATTTATCTTGCAGTTACGCTTCACCATTTTCCTACCAGGGTTAGTTGAATTTCCTGAACGGCAGCCCAAAATGTAACCTCAAGTTACTAAACAACACCAGGGGAAGAGGAAGGCCATATTCTGCTCCCCAAAGTGTTYTATTTGTCCTGTCTATTCTGATGACTTCTCCCTTCTCCTTTGAAATTAAAAGTGTGCAGTTGCTGTACGCTTAGACCTTGTGTACCGGGGGAAAGAGTCACTATCTGCAGCCCCTCAAATGTGCAAGGACTGCTCAGCATTTTGCAGCAGGTACGGGATGGAGCCATCAGTGAAGACTAGTGGCTCAGGCTGAGCTGGATGGCTTTAGCATGGCCTGTTGCTGGATGGCTACAAAAACATTTTTTGCCCTTTTTACTAAGAAGCCTTGAGCCTGCTTTTGTTAGGGACTCAAAAGTGTTTGGGTCTAAAGGGCTGTATAACCTTTACTTCCCACCTCCTGCTACTCATCCTCTTAGGCTACATGTCTGTTGAGTCAGGGAGCATCTCCCAGTCCTTATTGGCAATACCCTCAGCACAAGGYGACCTTCAGATTACCTCCCAATTAATAACCCCCTCGATTTGAAGCAATCTAGCCTGAAGAGATAGCAGCCTTTGAGGTCAAGTACTTTGACCTGAAAACCGGTGAGCAACCACACTGCAGCCAGAGGCCCACTGGAGGTAGCTCCTCGGCTGCTCATTGCCCTGAGACAAAAAAAAAAAAAAAAAAAAAAAAAAAAAAAAAAAAAGAGTAGAAATTCTGCAGAAGGCCCTTGATTAATTATCCTCATTACTCAATATTTTAACCCACCTTGTCAGCCCTTCCCACTCTGCCTTGCAGGAGGAATAAAATTTCCAAAGCACCTGGAGCTAACGGCAATGGGGAAACCACACACAGACCAAAGTGCTGACAAGAGCAAAAACCTGCTCCTCCATTCAGCACCTTCCAGAAATGCATACAAGCTCTGGCCAACCTCCACTATGTGGGTTAAAAAATATACATCAGATCCTTTGCACTTAGCTCCTGATTAAGGATTTCCTCTGCTCTTTTCACTGGTGGACTGGAAAGGCTCATCCCTGCCACCTGAACAGAGAGGATTTGTTCCTAGCTTTTTTCCCCCCTGCTATTGCACAAGTGGCTTCCAGCACAATCAAGCGCATTTACATGCACTCTGCTATAAGACTGTGAGTCACAGCTGTGATTTAGCTTGAAACAAATCTCTGGGCTCTGAGCAGAGGCATCTTGAATGGAGATCATGGGTGTGAATAAGAAAGACATTGTCATTTGTAAGGGGGAGGTGAAGGGGAAATCCTTCTCTTTTTTTAGGTCTAGATACCCGAATTTCAAATGTGACTGTAGCACTGAGACTTAGGGACGTGCAGTTTTGAGGTTAACAACCCCACTTGGCTGCTCTGGGCTAATGTGTAAGTGCTTGAGCTGATATCCTGGGTGTTTTTGGTAAATGTCTCATAATTCTGATTAGTAGTTCCCAGTTGTTCCCACCCTCATCTTTCCTTCCTCAAAATTTTCCTACYGTCAGAATCGGCCTGAGTTTGTCTTCCAACATGCTGCAGTGCTTGGGCAGTGATTTCATGAAGAGCTGAATGATCCTCACAGTGTGGCTGGGACCCTCCAAAAAAGACATGGGGCAGACAATGGCGTGTAAGAACTGGTGTATTTGCTCCAAGGTAAGCCATGGAGACACAACCTCAAGGGTTTCATGGGTGAGATTAATTTTTATTCATTGTCTGTCTTTACAGTAAATCAAAAAACTTACTTTTATATGTATATACTTCTTATACCACAGAGCAAGTGTTAAAAGATGTTATGGAGTGATAGGCTGAGGATTGTCTTTCTGCATTGTCCTTGACTACAGATAGGGGTCTTAGCCACTGATTTTGTGGACAACAGTTCTACCCCTAAAGATAAAAACTCACAAGGGAAAAGAAAAAAAAATTGAGCCCAAGGCTCTTGGCCTACAGCTTAGTTTTGTTTTAATTGCCACCAAGTTTGCCCTAAACCAGGAGGAAATTGAGGTTTTGGAAGCTATTCTAATGACATTAAACTTAAACTCCACCTCACTGAAGCAGAATTTGATACAGCTGGTTGATTGCTGACTATCCTTTCTAAGCTTATCAGCCAATAAAACAATCAAATACTTATGCTACAACAAGCACAAGCAAACTTATCTCCTCCCTATATCCTGGRATGGGATAGATTCACATTCTCCTGTATAAGTGTACCTTAATAAATAGAAGACTGAATCTTTTCTAATAACCTTTTGAAAGGAAATGTTATTTTCCTGTGACACTTCGGGCTTTGTAATTAGCCCTTATTAAAAAATAAAAAATAATTAAAAAAAATCAAATACAAAACCTTCAAGATCTAAACTATTTTAGCTTTGCTTCCCAAAAAATAAAGCAAAATAAAATAAATTAATAAAATAAAGTAAAATTAAAAAAAAGTATGACTGGATAAGCAGAAAGCGGGAGGGAGAGGAAGAGATTTGTCTTTGCAGCAAAGCTGCTTGCCTGACGGTGTAAGAACATTTTCCCAGTGAGCTCAGCATTCAAAGCCAGGCAGCCAGAACACGCTTCACAAGAGAGAACCTCCTGTGAACTCCTCACCTTTGTAAGGTAAGTCAATGTTCACAAGGAAATACCCCACCACACCRTTCCCTTTGATGTTGTCACTCTGCAGAAGGTAAGGGTGGTCTTTTTAAAGAATTCACAATAGAGAGAGAAGGGGAAGAGGAAGCCCTTTGAAGAGAGGAGAGAGCCTCCTCTCATTTTGCTGCTGACTACAAGCCACCCCTTTTCCTTTGTGCCTTGCACAAAAGAAGGTTTGAAAGACCACTTCCCCTCAACTAGACAGACATTTTCTACGAGTATCAAACCAAGGGGAGGTGGCTTTCCAACACGCAGAACACAGAGGGGGAAGGAACTGTATGGCTTCACACATCAACCATAAATCAAACCTCTTGAAAAACTTCTGTATACAGGTTTAAGGCACATGGGACGTGGTGGGTCTTCCTGTGTCTTCAGGATGAGCAGCAAGAGCACACACGCTGGTCCGTATGCAAAGGTCTCAGGAAATCTTATGTCTTCCTATGTTCTTTCCTGAATCAGGATGGAGTTAATACTTYGGAGCCTGGACAATATCAGGAAGGCCAAAGCTCAGCTGGAGCTAAAACCATCGAAGGACATAAAAGGTAACAAGAAGTGATTCCACGAATATGCAATTGGAAATTCAGAGGAAATGTGCATTCATTGATGAATATGAGAGACAGCTTAGTGGTATGGATGGTATGGAAAGGGCTGAATTACTTCACAACTTTTTGGCCTCAGTCTTGACAGGCTGAGCCTGGTCCCAGACCTCTGACTTCCACCAGCATGATTTGGGAAGGAGGGAGATAGTAAGAGAGCAAGAAATGAGGGAAAACTCGGATAAACTGAGGGTCAGATGGGATTCATCTGAAGATGCTGCAAGAGCTGGCTGATATGATTGCAAGGTCACTGTCTATCATGGCAATGAGGGACAGTAAATCCTTGATAATGGAAAATCTTAATATTATGCCTATATTTAAGAATGGGAAGACCAGGGAACTATAGGTTGRTCAGTCTCACCTCAGGTCCTGGAAAAGTCTGGGAGCACATCCTCTTGGGGTCCACTTCCAAACCACTGAAACACAAGAGGCAATCAGGATCAGTCTGCACAGATTTGTCTAGGGCAAATCACGTTTAACCAACTTGATTGCTTTCTATAATTAAATGGCTGGCTGCAATGACAAGGGAACAGCAGTAGATGTTACGTAGCTTTAATACAATAAGGATTTTGTCACCCACGGCATTACCATTAGGAAGTTGAAGAAGGAATAAACTGCTAGACAAGTTGAAAATGGGCCTGATACTGGGCTGAAATGGTTGTCGTGTCTCGATGTCCATTTAGCAGCTGGTAACAGGCATATTACAACTACCTGATAACCTGAATAGTAGAGCTTCAAACCAGACAGGTTTCTAGAAACTTAGATTGGGACAGCAGAGACTTCATGAAGTATAGCAAAGGTAGTATAAATTTCTGCACCTGGATGGAATAACCCCAATGACCAGCAAAGGCAGGGGACAGGCTGAATAAGAGCCCAGCTTCAAAGTGGATAACTGAACGTGAGACAACAGTGAATATAACAAACTTTTTGCTGGGTTACAGTAGGAGGAGTGTGACCAGCAGGTTAGGGAAATCACTATACCCCTCTATGCAGCAGTGCAGAGGCTGCACTTGAAATACTGTGTCCAGTTTTGGGTCCCACAGTTCAAGAAAGGTGTTGAAAATCTGAATAGGGCTTATCAGAGAGCCAGCAAGATTTTTAGGGGCTCATATCACATAACCTACAGGGAGAGGTTGAAGGACATACCTTCATCTAATCTGACAAAAAGGAAGTTAAGAGATGATCTATTTGTTGATCAGCCTGCAAATATGTGATGGAGAGTTACAAGGAGACAATCTCTTCTTGTTAGTGGCAGGTGCTAAAGCCACAGGTTGTGACTTGGAAGCTCCAGGCTGGTCATCAGGAAGAGCTTCTTCTCTAGGAAGGCAGCTCCACACCAAACAAGGTCACCCAGCGAGGCTGTGAAATCTCCRTCCTTGCAGGCTTTCAAGACTCATCTAGACAAATCCATGGTTGACCTGCTTTGATGTTGGATATGGGCCTTCTTCAGGCTGAAGGTTGGACTGCAGACCTCCAGACGTCCCCTCCCACCAGCACTTCTGTCATTGCTGAATGGAAGCCATAAAGCCCCATTAGTGGTGAGGAATTCAGATCACTTTATGCTGCTAGGCAAGAAAACTAGGCAAACTCTACACAGACCAACTTGTTTAAGCCCTTTGCAAATTCTCTGAGACAATTTTGGGTTTTACCACAGTCAAGATCGTTTCTTGTATTTGCTTATCAGTCCAACCATTGACATTTGAAACCACATCCAACTGACTAGACGTGGCCTTTGTGGCTGGAGACTTGGCCAAGAGAGTAGGAGATGAGCCTGCCAACAGCCTCACGTGTGGACGCCTTTTTTGCATGGCAAGCCTTGTGCTCACAACACAGCAACAGCTGAGATGTTCTGGGTGTCTAGACAGCACCTCCACTGTGCTTGTAGCTTCCATGGTAGCTTGTCACAGCATGAGGAAGAGCAAGGGGGTGGGGGAGAGAAAGAGAGTTT
Organism: Oceanodroma leucorhoa; assembly: GCA_030449065.1. NCBI lineage: Eukaryota > Metazoa > Chordata > Aves > Procellariiformes > Oceanodroma > Oceanodroma leucorhoa. Next base: position 14,357,624 of record JASVER010000009.1, read on the forward strand.
ATGCAGATGAAACTGCTTCCAAGTCAACACTGATTAATTTTGAAAACAGGCAGGTACTCGTGGGCGATTTGCAGCAGAAAGCCTGCTGAATGGTGTGTGCCTCCGCACGCAAGGGGAATAAGAAACGTTCAGGCCATCCTCTCAGTCCATTCCCTAGATGTATGAGCCAATGGACAAGGCATCCATTATGCACCAAATGCATTGCCTGGCCCATGTTTGCCATGCCGAAAATCCACCTATGGTGAGAAGAATGAGCAGCTAAACATCCAGCAGACAGATAATAACTGGTTTGGAGAAAAAGGCTAGTCAACAGGAGACATCTTCACCTCCCACCCACCATCCAGAGCAGACAGGGTTTATAGACCTCCAGGAATAATTGAAGGGAGAAGCTTTGACAGAGCATGAAGGCCCAAGTGGAGGAACAATAATGTGCTTTACCCCTGATTGTAGCTACGTTGATTAATGGGCATGAGCCAAATTAGGAGTTGTCTGTTTTATAACTGCCTTCTAAAAATATGCCTAGAGCAACGGGTGGGTTATTTTTCTTTTTTCTTTCCCTTTTTTCTTTTTTTCCTTTTTTCCTTTTCCTTTTTTTACTGCAACATGTATCAAGCTACATCAATCTTTGTACTAGAGCAAATATGGAACACATATGGATGTATGTGGAACATGGATGTATATGGAACACATCTCAGCTGTAATACTGCTTACTGTAAAATAAATACAGGAGGCAGATGTCAAGCGTGGTTCTCTCTTCTTCTTCCCCAAACATCGACAGCATCTTGCTTTGCATCAGAAAATAAGTAAGCAACAGCATTAAGAGTTGAAAAAAGTTCTCTGTTTCTCCTTTTCTCTTTTTTTCATCATTAGCTGTCATATTTTAATTTTTCATTAACAATCCCCCCCCCMAAAAAAATTGAATAAGAAAACAGCTTTTGGTTCCAAACACTTGACCTTCAGAAATGCAACTGTGTCCCCTTTCATCAACACAAAAAACATGAAAGAAGAAAAAAATTCTCTCCTACCGGTATTACATTATTTCGCACTTAGAGTCATTGAAAAGGTTGTCTACAGAGAATATAATACCAAGTTATGAGATATTTTTGGCACAAGGACAAGGTAAGATATTGCCAGACAAAGAAAACACTTACTTATAATTGAGTTAATGGCTGGCAAAGATATACCCTTCTGCTACTAATTAATTTTCCATATTTCCAGCCAAACAAATGCGGAGGACTACATAATCACCCAGGACAGCAGTTTGCAAAGTGTTAAAACATCATTAAGTTAAACACAAGTCTCACCCTGGCTGCTGCATTTGTCATCGGTGACAGAAGCTGAGTTTGGATCTGGGTAGAAGAAGGGGAAGGATCACCAGAGATGGAAACTACAAGACCCGGCACTGGTCTTTAGGATGTGTGTTTGTTTGTTGGAGTACAGCTGGGACTCAGCCAGCTCCAGAGGGACCAGAACGTGTCACCAAGTAGGTGATGTGATGTACACGAACGTGCAGTCACCTGCGCGTGCTCTCATACAAAACAAACACACACATCTAGGTAGGGTCTCTCCAGTGGGAGAAGGGACATGACTGTGCTGGAAGGAACCACCTGCATCAGGTGATGGTTTGGTGCTACTTACTTGGCCTCCCCAGAGCAACAGGGAGAATAAAGCAACAGATTTAAGGTGGTTTGGGCCACATTGTGTTTCCTGGTCTTTTCCTAGCTCAAGCAGCAGTTGAGCACTAAATGGAGGATTGAYGCTCCAATAAAAGTCATTTTTCTGATAGCTTAGTCCAGATTCTGAGACTACTTATAATCCTTCTACACAGGAGTCACCCATTGTGGAAAATTACTGGTGACCCAGYCCATTAGACATTTTGCATCAATTCTGTTGGAGAGGCTGATATTCCAGGGCTGGCACAGACTGCGTGCACTACCAAAAAGGAGAGGTATGGCTGAGGATAGCGGACTTGCCTTAAGTCAACCCTAAAACATTTCCTATGAGGTTTTCGGTGAAATTAGAACTAAAAATTATCTCACTCTAAAGCAAAGAAAATATTTTAGGCCCTTTTCAAGTTTTTTTTCCTAAAATCACAGTGGCAGAAACTTCAAAACAGATGTTTTGGAACCAATTTTTTTTTTTTATTACCTTTTATTAAGTTTGGATTTGTGCGGGGATAATTTTTCTGTTGGTTCATTTGCTTGTTTGTTTGGTTTCTGTTGATGTGCATCTCTGCCTTCTGCAGGAAAAATGGTTGCTTTTGGTACAGAAAAGATTTGCCTTCAGAAATAAAAATGTTGGGTTGCAGAAGTTAGTCAGAAGGACCTTCATCTATGTGGACCTAGTAATATACAGAGCAAATTCTTCTCCCTCATCCCCAAGATGTATTTTACATTTCCCATAGAGGGGTTAACACTTTTTTAACTAAACAGTTAATGGACTTGAACAGTAATGGGCATGGTTTGGTATGAACTTTGTAAAGGGGAATCATTCTCTTTAGAGATGGTTTCGATATTTTAATGTTAAATTTCTTTTTAATTTACAATAAACCCCTCAATTTTACTTTATCCTGACAAAACAATTGATCCTGACTTCTTGGACAGCTAGATGGGCAGACATGGAAGCTCAGGGAAGAAGTGAGTAATGGTGTTCTGGCTCTTTCTGTCTCCTTTCCACCCAGCAGGAAACATCAAAACTTTTGACCAAAATGTTTTAATATTTTCAGGTTCCTGATTCCCTGCCTGCAATGATCCTGATGTGCTGATGTGCTTCAGAGGAACTGGCTCCCACTGGGCCACAGTGTCTTGCAAGTCTAGTTTCCAGCATAGATCTAGTCATTAATTGTACTCTGCTTGGAGTTTGTCACACCTGAATCAAAACCGATCCATCTCAGCAAAATATTTGAATTATTATGAATCAGCTTTTTCAACTGGGAAAATAAACAAACATTCCACTGCGGAGTTTTCAGCCAGCTTTAGTGAAAACCAACCTTAAAATAGATTGTTGTGTCTTTCTACCTGGAAAATTTGGCAGATTTTAGTGGAATGTGTGACAGATATTAGTTTATATTTCCAAAAGTAGTTGGTAATCTTGGTCTAGATAAAAACTTGGACTAGATGAAAACATTACAAAAACTGGCTGGGAACAGGAAAAGGACTAGGAAATAAAAAGCAGAACAAAATTTCTGAAAACCAGGAGTTACTTGTTAAGAGAGACATTTCTTCTGTGTGCAACCTTAACTCTGCTCTCTCCAAATGACAAACCAGTCAATCAATAACACAAATTTAGCGCTGATCTTTTACAGGAGCTACTGATCACCTGAAGACTGGTTCACATGAATACAGAGCCTGTGATCCTTAGCGCCACAGAAACTTTCAGGTAGTTATTTTTGGATGTTCAAGTGCAGATACCCTGAAGGCACTTGATTTCCTGAGAAGGTGCTCAACATTTAAGAAAATTAGATGCCTTTGAGATGTTGAAGACTTGGCTTTACCCTTTCCACCCTGAACTGTAGTTTTCAAGATGCATGGGAAGGTTTAAACCAGCTAGTGTGAGACGGTGGGTAACTAGACATGACTGAAATGTTGAAAGGATACCTAAAGCTGCATGAGTCTTGCWAAACCTCTTCCTTTCGACTCCAAACTCTTGACTGGGTGAATCACATCTGAAGAGTGTTAATCCTTAAGACCAGCTTTAGCAGCAATCTGGATCCCCACTGRGATAGATAGTGCCTGATTTGTGGGTTTGCACAGTCAAGACATGAGACCTCATGGCTGCTTGGCAGAGTTTTGCTTTACTTTCTGAAGGGTGGACCAGAAGGTCAACCTGACGAGGGGTGCAAGATTTCATCCTGTAAAACATCTGCCTAGCTGTGACTACCAGCATCTCTGGGTTGATTAAACAAAATCCTTCAACAATTCAGTTTATTCCAGTCCTGGACAYTCACCATTCCTGCAAAGGAATGTCAGAAATGCTGCTCAGAGCAAACTGGCGCTTGTAACAATACAGGTATTCACCGGGGTATTACACAGCAACACAGCCCTGGCACGGGGATGATCGTTTCTGCTCCGCTACTCACCGAGTGCAAACCTATCCAGGCCATGCCGTTTTGAAAACTCTGTCTCATTCCACATCTCTTACCGAGATTTATGACAATTAGCTGCCGAATCCATAATTAGCAAGTGGTAACAGATCAGCAGATATATCCAGTTCTGGTGACACCTCTGACAGATTGACGTCTACTCCCCAAATCCCTGCGAGGCTTCATGTTTTCCCTGTGACCACTCTCAAACAGAGTTTTGGCAGGGCTGTCTCAGCGGGGAGGGGAGGGAGGGCTGGGGAAGAACAAGTTCGCACAAGCATGACAGGACCCATGCATAACCATTTGGCTTTGCAATTAAAAACATGTTCTGTCTTCCTTTGCGTCACCGAGGAGAGCGTATAAGTAACAGTTGCTCTGCAAAGTGCCTTGAATTCAAACAAACTGGCAGGCTTGGGTTTCTGCATGTGGGTTTTTGTTTGCTCAGAGAAAGGGATTTCTTTTGTCCCTTCTCGAAGAAGCATTTCGGGAACCTTTCTGGGGAGGAGAGAGGAGGAGGAGGTGGGAGGAAGAGGAGTTGTAGTTATATTTGTACAGGGGCTTCTGTTTAGACACTCTGCAGTGAATGCAGGGGTCAATATGAGAAGGAGGAGCCCCATCTAACCTATCCAAAAATCAAAGAATTTATAATTCCTTAACTGCTGCTCTAAACAGGATCCAAAGTCCTCCTTTTGCCTCAGCGTCACATATCCACCTTTGAGATGTGTCAGCCCTGCARGTGTGTTACGGGGGTCTTTAATCTTTTGCAAACACTCAGTGATATCTTCACCCTTTGCAGGCAAAGTCTCCCAGATTCCTGACCCAGGTTTTTTCCAACCTCAACCCTTAATTTAAGGTTTCTATGTACCTCGTATCTCAATGCATGCCTTGTTAGCAGATGCTAACTGCGTACATGTTTCTCATTTGCAGCCACAGCTTTAACTAAGTACTTTCATTTTTCGAGCCCTGCTGGGTATAACATTTAAGACCATCAAAGCACTGTATTTATGCAGTGCACCACTAGGGAAAAAATAAGATATGAAAGGAGGGGTTAAATTAGGTCTTGTGTACAMGGTTACTCAGGGAGTGTGTGGCTGAGCCCATATCCCCTGAATTTCAGCCTAGCTGGCTGTCATGCCTGACTGACAAGAACCACATTCAGATCATCTTCTGTAAATTTGTAACAGAAACAACACAGCTGCTTATTGCATTGATTGTATTGGAAGCYTGATTTGCCCAAAATTGCTCCAACTCAATATGCCATTCTTGTCTGGATGACAAAAATGAATGATGTGCAATCTGAATTCAGCCCTGTGTCGCTTCCTTTAATGACACTGTTTTTGTTTTGGTTTCGTTTATTTTTCATTTACAAACATACCTGTTGCAGGATGACAGCTATATGCGGGCTGTTCCACAAAAGGCAGCTGTACTTCAGAAATCTCTTCCAGTGGTAAAGAAGGCACATTGGTGCTTCGAGCTGGTACCTAGCAAAATGCATCTGTGGCTGCAAAAGATCCTGAGAAAGGAATATAAAAGTTTGTTGATTTTTTAGTTAGAGAGGGTATGTTTTATGTTAACCTGGCTGCTGGAGGAAGAGATGCTGGGAAATTGCCAAACAATTATTTTTTTGGCAGAACCAATACAGACAAAAGTCTCTGTCCAGTAGTGGTCACAGTTCTGCTGCTTGCCAGGCTGCCTTGGGGGAGCTCAGTGGAGAATCCTAACTCATTTTTAGGTTAGCTCTTACCACAACTGTCCCAGTACATTTGGCTTATGTAGATTAATAAAAAGGACAGATGATAGAAAAATACCACAAGACAAAGAAGGGGGGAAAAAAAAAAAAAACAAACACAAAAAGGAAAAAAAAAGAAAAGAAAAAGAAAAAGCCTACCCTTTCATCAAGTGGAAAACAGAATCTTTTTTCTATTTGTTTTTGTTTCATTTTCTGCTCTCTGGTCCTATTGTAAGCTACATAAGGCTACATAGTCTTTCATTACGGCTGTGCCTCATGTCTCAGATGTAACAGGGCCAGGGCTGATTAGTAGTCCCAATGCCAAATGACACAGGCTAGCTCTCTTACCCCCCTCTGTAGAAGATTTTTCTTGAAGAGTACGGTCTAAAACCAAGTCAGGCAATTAGGTGACAATTCAGAAGTGAGGACAATCGGCAAGCAGTGCTTGATCTGAGTGTGTGACCTTCATTTGTTTAGAGGCACAAAGGTAACCTATATGTCTGCCCCAAAAAAGCTTGCACGTGCTTTTTGATCTCACCTCATGCCTCCAGGATGTTGTGAATATACACAGCGATCACTGTCTTTACCCAACCCCAATGTGAATCCAGCTGAAGATCGGCAGAGGTATTTAGGGGTGCATTTGTTTTCAAAAGAAACTGGTCTCTTCTTCTTAATGCTTTTGGACCCCTTGGTCCCATTGCACCTTCTGAACACTATGAAAATTCCGCACACTGTTGCCACTGTTTCTGTAAGGAAAAAAAGGTGCCTAAATACCTTTGCAGGTCTGGGATAGATCTGGGCTGTTCCATTTTGACAGCCTTGGACTTGCTTCTTGTTAGAGAATAATCTGGAAAAAAGAAATTGGTAGAAATGTTTCTTGGCTCTTTATAAATAACAAGGAAAAAAAAATCCCATTTCTGTAGCAGGAAGTCTCTATATTAAAACTGAGACAGCACATAATTCAGGAATAAGTCAGCCAGGAGACCTCTTCTTGGTCTGTAGCTGCTTATGACATGTTATTGTCTGTTGCAAACTCTATGTTATCTAGTGATGGAGCTTTTCTCATCCATCTTCTTGCTTCTTTGCTTTTATACATATTTATTACCATCATAGTCAAACCTGAACAAAATAACCCCCCCAAAATATGATTCTTCTGTTTTGCAAAGAATTTTATTTTACAGAAACAACCACTGGTTTGTTAAAACAGTTGTTTGCGAGATGACTAGATTAGATTAATTAGTTAATGTTTGTAAAGTACTTTGAAGATTAAGAACACTATATAAGTGTTAAGTATTATTGTTATTATAATAGATAGAGAAGGTAGATAGCTAGATAGGTAAAGAGATACAGCAGTCAGATAACAATAATTATAATACTTAGCATTTCTATAGGGCTTTACATCTTTTGAGTGTTTTACAAACATTAACTAATTAATAGAGTTAAGCAGACAGATAGTAGATAAAATAGTAGGTAGATTGATAGATAGGAACAAATTTTGCCTTTGGATATATGAATAGTAAAGTCAATGGAAGTTGCATCCCATTGATGAGGGCAAAATTTGGTCCATAGACAAATTTAAAGGCAAATTAGCTATTTTTTTCAAGTGTTGGGTTGGGTTTTTTCCACAGACAATTTGTCTTACCAGTGAGTAGATTCACTGTAGGAACAGAAAGTATACTGGAATGTTGAAATTAATGTATCAAACGTGTCAAACTTTACAGTGACATATTATGGAATCAAAGAACATCGTTAAGATTAGTCACATAAGAGTGTCAGTGACTCAGCTTTGCAAAGTCGGAAATGGTACATCATGTCTTTGGGAAGCACCTTCAAGTTGCTGGATGAACCAGCATTATAAGTGTGCTCGTGTACACCCTGATTCTTTACATCTTTATGAAAATGCAGGAGTATGATCTACTAACTGAGAAAAAAATAGGGATTAGAGACAGATGTACATATATTTTATTTTCATTAAATAAATCTGATGTTAATTAAAATGGAGAAGAAAAATTATATAAAAATGCAGAGAACGGACAAGATACTTTTTTCCTTTAAATTTGTCTCTTCTTGAACACTGGTATGTTTCTACAACAGCTTAGCCCTAAAGCTGTACAGGCATGCGGGAAAGTTAACTACCGCTTTTTGAAATGAAGTTCATGTCCTGGGTGCCTTTGAGATCCAGCTGCCAATGAGGTCCAGGGGTCCTAAAGCCTCTGGTACCTCTGCAGTACRTAAAGGAGGGGAAGAAGAGAGACCTCAGCTGAATGTGAACAGCCTCACTCTGGAATACAATTGTATCAGTGCCATCCTGCACTTGAGCTAATTAGCTTTTCTGAGGGCTTCTAATATGACTCTGGTGCCTGGCTGATGCGTCAGTGCTGCCTCTGCATGTGGGGTAGTGTCACCACACAGTGTTCCTCTTTGCTACCGGGTTGGGACTCTCAGCACTGCTCTGAATTATGTCCTATGGACGCAACCTGTATTTTCGCTCTGCAAAGCTTTTCTGCCACTGCGTATATGCAGAACCTTCTCAAGTCTTCAGGGTAATCAGAACCACAGACCACAAATAAATCTTGATGAAACAGTAAAATGCAGGAGAAGGAGCCATCTTACTTAACTCTTGACAGCTGTGGTGTAGATAGATACCTACATCTAAGCTAGACACTCTAGTATTCCTTAACAGTCAACAGAGCAAGAAGCACTTAAAAGTTAAGTTTCATCTGCTTTGTATTTTTGTTTACATTAGGATGAGATGAACTGTCTCCTAGAAAGTCTTGTTTCTCTCCACTTACTGTCAGTGAAGCCCAGATGATTAGCTCAAATGAGGCCAACTCCATTGTAGATATTTAAAGTGAGATGAGACAAAACCCATTGTGGTGGGTTGACATTGGCTGGCTGCCAGGTGTCCACCAAGCTGCTCTATCACTCTCCCTTCTCAACAGGACAGCGGGAGAAAATATGATGAAAAGCTCATGGGTCAAGATAAGGACAGGGAGATCACTTACCAATTATAGTCATGGGCAAAACAGACTCGACTTATGGAAATTATTTTAATTTATTGCCAATTAATCAGAGCAGGATAATGAGAAATAAGAACAAAACTAAAAATGCCTTTCCCCCTTCTTCCCAGGCTCAACTTCATTCCCACAGTTCTTCTACCTCCTCCCCCAAAGTGGCGCAGGGGGATGGGGAATGGGGGTTGTGGTCAGTTCATAGGTCTTCATCCCTGTTGCTCCTTCCTCCTCACGCACTTCCCCTGCTCCAGCATGGGGTCCCTCCCATGCGATACTGTCCTTCACAAACTTCTCCAATGTGGGTCCTTCTCATGGGCAACAGTTCTTCACAAACTGCTCCAGCATGGGTCCTTTTCACAGGTCCTTTCCTATTCCAGCGTGGGTCCCCCAGGGGTCACAGATCCTTCCAGAAAACCTGCTCCTGCTTGGGCTCCTCTCCACGGGCTGCAGTTCCTGCCAGGAATCTGCTAGAACGTGGGCTTTCCACAGGCTGCAGCTTCCTTCAGGGCATATCCACCTACCTGGGGTCCTCCTTGGGCTGCAATGTGGATATCTGTTCCACGTAGTTCTTCATGGGCTGCACGGGGACAACCTGCATCACCATGGTCTTCACCACGGGCTGCAGGGGAATCTGCACCAGCACCTGGAGCACCTCCCCCCCGCCCTTAATCACCGACCTTGGTGTCTTCAAGGTTGTATGTCTCACATTTTTTCACTTTTTTTCTCCCAGCTGTTGTGCAGCATTTTTTACCCTTTCTTAAATCTGTTATCACAGACGTGCTACCAATGTCACTGACTGGCTCAGCCTTGGCCAGTGGCGGGCCCATCCTGGAGTCAGCTGGAACTGGCTCTGTCAAACATGGGGGCAGATTCTGGTGTCCTGACGAAAGCCACCCCGGCAGTCCCCCTGCTACTAAAACCTTGACACGTAAACCCARTAAACCCATACTAAATGTTCCTCTTCCTACTTCATCTGCAAGGTCTATCTAGTAGATTTTCCAAGCTCATCTAGCCAATCAGTCTCAYTAGGATTGATAATGAGGAGGTTTACCTGTAAATTGGTGGGAAGGTCATTGTCCAAAAAGGCAAGAGGTAAGTCCACGTGCTGGTCTTTACTGTTTATACAGTGAGATAACTACACCATTAGGTACTCACTCTTCTCTGGTGGGTGCAAGACACAGCTACATCATAGTTAGAGGCCAGAAAGGTATAAGATCAAGAATACATCTTATCTGCCTCTTCTTCCCTGTCAAAGCCCCCATACAATGAAGTTAACATCAACATAATTTTCCCTTCAGTAGCACAATCTACCAGTGGTGGGAAAGTTACTATTATGAAGCAAGTGCAGAAGGCAATAAGCCATCCATCTGACTCAGCCAAAAAAGGCAACATTCAAATATTGTACAGAACAAACATTGTACAGAACAAATACACCATTCATCAACACAACAACCCTTTGATCACCTAAAGAGGCATAAAAWATTAAGCAGGCAAGCAAGAGCAAGAAATAGTGTCAATGCCCTTCTTTTTACCAGGGATGGACAGTACACACCTTGGTAATTAAAGCTCATAGCTTTCTTCTCAAGGAACTTGAACCCAAGTCTCAAGTTATGGGTGAATATTCACAGTGCAAGGTTTCAAGACAGACCTGTCTGAAGTTCTCCTGTTGGAGCAGTTTTATTTGTATACCATATTTCACTATTTCCTGGGTCACAGGGAGAATGACTTTCTAGTTTAGTGGTTAGTGTATTCACCTGGAAGGGGAAGTCCTCAGTTCCTGTGCCTGCTTCTATTAATGTTTCTGTATTTTTCATTTAAGTATTCATTGATGTGGATAGTGGAAGCCCGGCTTCTGCTCCCAAATGAAAGACTATACCATGAAGATATATAGTCATTTGCATAGGCTTACCATCTTCCTGTTCCCATGAATATTTAATTAACCTATGCAAAGTGAAATGGTTTCAATATGAGGAACTGAGAAAGCCCTGCCCTAGAATATTCTTTAGCCTAGGTGGTTAGGGCAGTCAGTGAAGTGGAGAGACGAGTTCAAATCCCCTTAAGCAGAAGAGGGAATTGAACCTGGATCTTCCAGAGCTTGGTGGGTATTCTCAACACAATGTTATTGGTGAGAAAAAAGTAACATCTATGCTTCCTTTTCTTGCCTGAGCTAATGGGACACCCTGCCAAAATGCTTATCATACTGAAAGATCATCACAGAGTGTGACTGATACAATCTTTATTAGAAAACAAATGATTTCACGATGAACTTTGAAAGAAATGGAGTTAAATGATGTGACAACAAAATGGCTTACCACAAGGGAGCATACTCACACCTGTATTATTTGCAATCTACACAAACGATCTACAGATCTGTAATGACAGAAAAAAATTAAGTTTGCCAAAATTCAACTCTCCAATTCAAGACCTGGCCCAAATAAAAGCCATGTTAACATCAGCACTCACCAGGTCTCAGAATATCATATGAAGAATTAGTGAAATATCCCTATAGATATGAACCTACCAAGTCTCCTTCTTCTCTAAAGTTCAATGCTCAATAAACAGAACAGAATAATCTCAAAAGAGATGTGACTCAGAATCCAGATTGCTTGGAACTGACATTGGACTACCTGTTTTTCCTCAGGGCACAGATAGAAAAGACAAAGTGTAAGGTTAACCTATGGTATAAATTACCGAAGAAACATGTGAATTCCAAACTGAAGGTCAGCTCTACAATGCTGTAAACCATAGCACTTGCATTCTGTTATCCAGTAGATAAATATTTATGTCACACATAAGAAAGCACTGATATATCAGTACCTATAAAGAGGTTAGATATCCTGTTGAATGAAAGTGGCTGATTTTTTTATGCATGCCTTAGGCCACCTGAGGGAAGCAATCTGTATCTCATAGCTGGGATCACCTGACTGGGGAACAGATGAAAAAAAGAAAGGGAAAAAAAAAAATCCCAACAGGAAGAAAAGAGGGGAGGAAGGAAGAAACAAGCTTTGAAGCATGTCATTAAATGCCCAAAGTCACTGGATTGGTAAGACCCAATCAGTAATATGCCTGTTCCCAAGCCCAGTAAATTTCAGATAGATCTGGCTGATAAATTTCCATTTCTGCTAGTTTCAATTATTAAGAAAAATCTACCTGCATCATTTTCCACTCTCTTTCCATTTAAGCTCACTCTGAAAGTAAAAAAGAAAAAAACCCTTAATTTTTATAATTTTCTATGAGAATTTTGTTTATTGACAAAAGTCTCTGTATATATTCAATTGTATGGACATCCTATTTGCTTGCTGTCAACCCTGTACCAATGCACAGGGCTCTCAGATGGCTGCACCATCCTCTCTCAGCTCAGGAGATATTTAGGCAAGAACATCTTCATGTCCAGTCAACGTGTAACACAGACAGATTAAATGCAGAGCTGTGCAAAAAAAACCTTCAGACAGACCAATCTTTGTCAATCCCAGCACAAACTTTACTGAGGTATTTTACAGCAGGCATTCTTGGAGTGCGAGCGTGGACTTGCACAAATACGGATCTTGTCTGTTTAGGTTATGAGCTCTCCAGGGCAATGACTTTCTCTTCGGATGTATGTATCCACTTCATAGCACCAGTCCTGCCATAATAATGCTCATAGTAATAGTAACAACAGCAATAATAATAATAGAAATAATAATAAATTCATCCAGGATGCTGCATAGAAGAGCTGAAGGGCAGCAGGTGTGTTGGGGAAATAATATAATACATCAAATCCTATGCAGTGAGCACATGAGCGTGTGATATCAAAGACACTACCTATGATATTAATTTGCCAGTGACACTGCCTTGCCTACCATCCCTGGGCGTTGTGAGAATTAATTAATGCTTGCAAATTGCCTKGAGAACTTCAGAGGAAAGACGCTTTATGTATGCAAAGCCCTGCTGCCTTTCCCTGGTGTCTGTTGCACACCTGTGCCCATTGCATCATGTGCCGCCTCTGTCTGGTCGCAGAGTGCTTGCTGTGTACATATGGCCTCAGTATGATTGATGGTTGGATTCTGGTGCCGACACTGGAAGCTCTCCTCTGTCAGCGAGGAGCTTGCCCACACATGTCCGTGCACCATCAGCCTCTTTCCTCCGGCACAGTTGTCAGGTTTCCCAAAACAATGATTACCTTTCCCCAGAAACAAACCTCCATCCTGACACCTCTCCTAGCTGGCGTCTCGTAGCATGAGGGCTCCTTTGTAGGGGTCTGTTCTCTACCTCCCAGGGCTCTTGTGAAACTTCATTCCTTCATGTTTGTAAAACATGTCAAGAGGCCAACATGAAAGTGCAAAGAGAGAGTGGTGCACGCTCTTTTTTTATGACCGCTATTAGCAAATAATTATAGCCATGCAAGATGTCCAGCTTGTACCGCAAACGTCACTACATCCCCTCAGGGAAGGACAGCAGAGCCGGAGGCGTTAGCAAGAACAGCAAGGTGAGGCTTCTCCATCTTCAAAGTGGCCAGCTCTAATCTCAGAGGACCTGAGCRTGCCTGGAGGCCATGGCAGCTGCTCTGAAGGTAACTGCAGGTGCATTATGTCTGCAACCCCAGTGCTGAGGGGACTCCAAGTTACCAAATTCTTCTTACATTGAAAATGAGCCCCACTTACAGCAAAAATTCTTTACAGTGAAGCAAAATGCTTATTTAAATGATTTTTTCTTCTCTTTATATATTTAATGCTTTTTTTTTTTGAGCATTAACTTCACTTGTTYGGGTAGGATTTTTTTCATGTACATATTTAGGCTCAATTTCCAGGTCATCCTTGGCACCCCTATCTCAGTAGACCAGCCACGCTTATATCTGCCTCAAAAGAAGGGGTGGAAGACTGTTGTTCCCAAACATGCTCCCACCTCATGACTATAGAGCTATACCGTAGCTCTATAGGTGCTGGAAAGCAGTACCTTTCTGTTGCTGGGTGATTTTAAGCAGCAAATTTTGGCAGTCTTCTGCCTTGCCCTGTTCCAGCTGCACTCAGCAAYGCGTATCAATGCTTGGAGGGAAGGCAAAAAGAAGCAGGAGGGCATGTTGGAAGGAGGCAAGGCTTCTTTCGTCTTCCACCACCCCCTTTTCTATGCTTARGTAAGAAATGGTGGACTCAGTCCATAAACATCCAGACTTTCTTAGCACTGTAAAGGGGTGAAACCCAGAATACGTCCCCCCTGAATCTGAAGCAGTCAGCATCATAAATTCAGAATCAATTATAAGCCTAATATAAGACATATTATCTTGCCCTTAGTCTCAGGTTTTGTTCATGGAGCACTGTCTATGAGATCAGACGTCAATATAAGGACCATACGAAGAATCCCCCTAGACTATAATTAGAAATTCTCTTTGAGTGCTGCACACAAACTTTTCTTAGCCCACAACAGAATTGATCCATTTGGGAATCCTTTCTTTGACTAAAGCCTTCATACATAGGTCATCTTCTCACAAGAATCAGCTTATTTTTGATAATCAAAGATTTTACATGGTCACACTGGTGAGGGAACTGATGAATGCCGGTGGTGATGTTTCACAAGACTGTTTCAGAGGCAAACAACTTATTCTTTTTTTTTTCCCCTTCATGGTTGTTTTCAGCCAAGTGCTTTCAAAGTTAGTGTAGAAGCCTGAAGTCAAGTAAGCAGTTTTTGGTTTCTTCTATCTCTGCTGAAGATTTGTCTTTTCTGAGTAGTCTGCCCAAAAATGATTTTGTGTGAAATGAGAAATAATATTATTTTCTTTTTTCAAGAATCAAAATATTTCTTTTGGATTGTCTGATTTTCAGACGAAAGGTCTTTTTTTTTCCCCTCTAGAAAAAYTAGTGTTTGCAGAAACCTTCAATATCCATTAAGCAAGGATTCTGATGGATAATTAGAATTTAATTTCTCTGACCAGCATGCCTTCTGCTTCACCATTCCTGTTTCACACAAACAGGAGTAATAATCTTTTCCTGGTCTATCCAGATGCTGGAAAACTGAGTCCTTTTAAAAATGTGCTCAGCTTCTACAGTGGTTAATCAGGGCCCTAAAGGGAGAACCATCAGCACTCAATGCAATCTCCCTTTGCCTTTCCCGTTCACCCTATCTCCTCCTTTTCCATGCTTTGCATGGGTGCTTGGGTTCTGCCTCCTCTGAAGAGCTTCAGCTCAGCCCATTCCATACCCACAGGCAACTAATARAGGTCAATCTCAGATATAATGAAAGGGGACAATGAGTTTGCTCTGGCCACTCCTAGTTTTCCCCACTGCTTCTCACGAGCTCTGCAGGTTCTTCTGGTTCCTCCACCAGGTCTGAATGTTAGGGGGAGGCTGTTCCCACCACCATCCCCAGCTGTTCTTCAACAGTCCTGTCCTTTGAAGATGCGCATAGTTATCATGTTATTTCAAAATACCAAAGGTCACATTACCTTTCCTTTTCCCTTCCTCCCTGCTGGAAAGTAAGTGCAGGAGCAACTACTGAGTAAACAAGAAGGAACGGGTTTGCAGAGTGCTGCAGTGAAGCTCTGAGGAACTCCACCAGACTGGCCTGTTGCAGCCAGAACTCCCTTCTCCCCAGCTCATCATGCAAATCAAAGCTTCATGGGCAGGAAAGTGGCCCTAGCACAAGACATTTTCCCTACATCTCTGTTGGCCCTTTTGTCACAGAAAATTTGGTTAGGTGTCCAGCAAAGGACATTCATGAGGCAAGAAAAAGCTCACTTTCCCCTGCATCTTTTACCCAAAATGCTGTGCTGGAGTGATAGAACTGATTTTCRATAGTCAGCTTAAACCCCAGGAGGCACTGCAAATCACATATTGGAGTTTGCGGGAAATAGAAATATCTGTAGCCATAGACCACCCTAAATTCTTGATGTCCCTCTGCCAAAATAGGAATGAGAGCTGTCTCAGATTCCTCCTCTTCCAGCCTCCTATGCAACAAGGCTTCTACTTACTTTTCTGTGATTCCTATGAGGTATGTTGACCCTGAAGGATAAGAACTGCAGTTCAGCCTAGTAATTGCATCATGTAAGTAGTAGGTCTACCTCGCTCCCTCCAGCTCACCCAACTACAGGCTGAGTAGAGCTGGGCCCCTAAGAAATGCTTTTATGGAACTTCTGAAAAGCAGGTGGTCTGACACACAGAAAGTACATTAACACTAATGAAGATGATAAAGAATTTCACAGAAAGATAATTGTTTGCCTAGCAGCTGAATTTATTTTCATTCTCAAGTTGTAATTAAGGGAAAAGTTACAGGTTAAAATGCAATATGTATTTCCCTCCTTTTTTTCTTGCCTAATAAGCAGAGCAAGAAGTTGATTCATTTCTATCTGCAAGGTAAAAGTGTATCATTTTACCCACACTTGATTTAGGCACACAAATTTTACTGAAATAAGTAAAAGAAAGATAAACAGCTGGAGAAACCTGAGAAAAAACACTGAGTTCAGTTTTCCAGAATCTTGCATGTCTGGGGGACAAAAAAAGAAAAAAAGAAAACAAAAACTGGAACTTTTCCATGGAAGTGTCAGTGTGAGGAGCCAGACACGGACAAGCAAGATTATATCTTGAGATGTTGGGTAGTTAAAGCTTTTTTTCCGACAGCGTGGAAGGATGAGCAAGTTCCATGGACCCAGATGTTCTTATTGGTGTTATTATTTACTATTTGTATGTGTGTAATGTTTAGTAGTTGTAAACTTAGGAGCCTAGGAGTCATATCAAACTTAAGCATGTCATAAAACAAAACTGGTCTCAGATTGCTGGGTGCTGCACAAAAGAACAAAGAAACACAGAACAAAAAGGACGTGTCTGCTCCAGAAAGCTTGCAATCAAAGCAGAAGACAAGAGGTAATGAAAAGAAGTCATTCCATCTGGATACAGACAGAAAGGGGAGGACAAGGAAAGAACCGGGCAATCCAGCATAATGGAAGGTCGTCTCACAACAGCACATAAACCATGTCAAGTTCTTGTATATGTCTCTACTACATGAATAAATTTTGYTAAATGAGGAGTAGGGGCAGTATGTTGTGTCAAAATTGGAGAGAAAGTTCATTTGATAGGGACAGAATTACAGCCAGATGAACATGTTTCCAGGCATGTAAAATAATGTGCATCTCTGCAATGACTTGTCATGATGTAAGAAGTTTGGATTTTAATTTTGGTTATTGGATAATTCAAGTTTAGCTTAAAAAAATTAACAATGTTGGTTTTCTTTTAAAATAGTCCAAGGTGTCTGAGCACAGATCTCTGAATATGTTTACGTGTACAAATTAAACAGGAATAGAAGTCTGAATACCTTTGAGAATCTGGGTCTCACATTCACTCTAAATTGATGATCACTGAGATAAAGGTCAGTCTCCTGCAGGACTGTAAACACTGACGTCCTGGATCAACATTCTGGTTTATACAGAATTCAATTTCTTCTCTATCAGTGACTGGCTTCAAACATGTCAGAAAAATGATAGCCATTTACAGGAACAAGAAGAACTACCTACCCATCTTCACTTTTCTTGAATATCTATTCCTAATTTAGCTAAGAAAAGTTTAGGTCTCTAAGATCCTTTCCTTTCCTTTTTCCTTTCCTTTCCTTTTTCCTTTCCTTTCCTTTTTCCTTTCCTTTCCTTTCCTTTCCTTTCCTTTCCTTTCCTTTCCTTTCCTTTCCTTTCCTTTCCTTTCCTTTCCTTTCCTTTCCTTTCCTTTCC